>JADBJO010000260.1:217824-277824 GCA_016801955.1 Conus betulinus | reverse complement strand
AGGGCAAGATGGTGAAGGGCATGGGGGGAGCCATGGACCTGGTGTCGAGCTACGCTACCAAGGTCATCATCACCATGGAACACACGGCCAAGGTCAGTCAGCCGTGGTGATTCCCAGGACTGTTTTTTTTAGTACAATCGTCTCCCCTGATGTCTGGAAGTTCTGTCAATCTCTTTGATGCGGCCTTTTTTTTTTTCCTTTTTTTTCCACTTTTGGTCCCCTGACTTATGGAAGTTCTGTGTGATTGTAAATTTCTCTGTTCTGTCTCTGTTGATTCTGTCATTTTTTTTTTTTTTCTTTCTATACTGTCATCTACTGTACTTCTGCCGTTTTGAAGCATTCTCCTGTCTTTAGACTGGAAGTTCTTGTACATTTTTTCCTCTGGGCACAACTTACATGTTAGTTGGGGTTTTTTTTTGTATTGTTGTAATCTTGTGACAAGGCAGTGAACATTGCACACACAGTCCAATGCGGACAGTAGTAGCCTATTTTCACCGTGTTGTTTGCCCATACAGGCTTTTGTTTTAATTTGTTCTTACATTTAAGTGTTTTTCCATTAATTCAGTTCTTTTTAGAAAATCTTAGGATGAAAAAATCAGGCAGATTATGTGTCAGTGTGGCGATGTGTTCAAATGTAGGCATGAACCAATCTCTTTTCATTTTCAGTATGAGCTGGTAAACAATCATTGCATCCCTGTATTGTCAAAGTTTTGCCAATGCACAGAAAGAAAGAGATGTATGCATCTGAGAGGAAAATCATGTTGGATACATTTGTTACAGGTTAATCACTTCCAAACAAAACTAACAAATATGTTCATTAAGACTTGGGTTGTAAGAGCTTTTTTTTCATTTGTTGTTTTTTGGTTGCTGTTTTTTGCATTCCACAATTCAGATTTATCTGGGGAGAGGGGATGGGGGTGGGGGCTTTTTTTTTTTTAATTTAAATAATGATTTTGAGTTTTTCAGCTATAGAAGTATTTTTTTTTTTTTTGCAGGTAATTTTACTTTTTTTTTATCAGTTAAGATAACAAGTAAAGAATGTTTCTTTGCTACATTTAAGTTTGAGCTGAAAATGTCACTGTTGGAGGTGATTGGAATTTAGTTTGCAATAGCCCTTTGGATTACTGCAGCCTCTGACATGGAAACAGTCATCGGGCTCAGGAACAGGTAGAAAATGCAATTGACAGTCTAGGTCTGATACCTGGTATGATTTAAATCCACCTTTACCTAGAACCACATGAAGGAGAAATAAACTATGTCAGCAATCACTTCGATTAACCTTATTTCACAGTGACTATGTAATAAGCACAGTCATTTTACCAGGGTATGATCTGACAAGTCCAAAAAAATGTAGTAACTTAAGAGCATGGTAGAAAAATCACGAGATGTCTATAATGCAAACTCAGCTGTTCATCATCGAAAGTCACTCATAATGAAGTAAGCCAGTGAACCATTTGGTTTCTGGAGAGTATGCAGCACTGCCCCACTGTTGCTGTGGATTGGGGGTAGGTCCTAAATCAGAAATACAATTTTTTATCTGTGATGGTTTTCTGGATACTTTGTTTAACGAAAATTACAGGCAAAGCTATATCATATGCAACAAGAAGAAAAAAGAAATGCAGAAGGGAGTCCCATCTGGAAGTAAATATTCATTTTCTCCAGAGAACATGGCATAATTATAAAGAAGAAAGACTTGAAAACTATAGACGTTTGATGACTTACCAGGAAAAGATGATGGGGGGGGTGATTTGCAGCAACAAAATAATATTTTGTGTGTGTGTGGAATTGAAAACATAATGACATTTAAAATTGAAGTTATATAACAGATCCATTTTAATCAGTAGTAATGAAACTGAACAAGAAGTTCATAAGTTTTTTTTATGTAATTAGAAAAAAAAAATGTAGAGTTTAGTGAAATTCAGGATTCGGTAGACAGTTTATCAACAGTAATTGAGAATCAGACAACTTCTTTGTAGGGTAAAATTACTTTTGCTCAGAAACATATGTGTAACAAGAAAAAATGCGGGATCTATTGACGAATTTTTCAAAACTTGATCAGAACCACTGGGCAGCGGCACATTTCTGAAAGAGGTGTTCTGTAGTCTCTGGATTTATATAGCAGAAACCGGTACTTTTTATTGTTAAAGATCTGTATATGTTGCAGAAATGAAGTAGTTTCAGTAATTATGTGGACTGTTTTCATCTGACACAGTTTGTGAGAGTATTATTTTGAGAGTACATATTTTCTTACACTTGTGAGTGTGTGTGTGTGTGAAAGGTATATATATATATATATATATATATATATAGATATACATACATATTTATATGCATATATATGTATACATACACACACACACACATATATATATATATACTAAGGTGCATGTATGTGCTTGGATGTAGATGATGAAAATGACGTGATGATATGCATGTAGATGTGACCAAGCATGTGTGCACATGCATACATTGTCTCTGCACAAGACAGAGATGGAATAAAACACACACAGACACACACGAATGAAGTGTTATTATGTTTCTGTGTGCAGCAAATTAGTTCTTACTAAAAGAAAACAAAGAGGAATTAATCTTCATTTGTGTGTATGCATGTGTAACCTTCAAACGTGTGTGCATATTGTATGTTTTAGTGTATATGTGTCTGTGCACAAGCCAGCTTGGAGTATTTTCCTAGGTGATGTTTCTTACTTCCTGTTTGTCATTTGTCGGTTATTTTTTTCCTGTTCTCTTTGCAGTGTTTTGTAGAAATGCATCGGTGTGAAATTGATTGTTTTTTGTGTTGATTTGTACAGGGTGGTAAACAAAAATCCTGGAAGAGTGCAGCTTGCCATTGACTGGCAAAAACTGTGTGGACATGATCATTACAGAAAAGGTAGGTGATATTTTGCCTTTCCTTGCATGAATGAAGGTGTGTTTGTGCTTTGATTTAAAAACCACATTATGTAAGGTTAGACAAGTTATGACTATACAAGTGCAAAGATACATGCACATTTTCAAGAGCACTTTAGATATTTACTCGATGCATTAACACAAGCAGACACACACTTTATGCACATGCAGGCAGCATTCATACTTGCACTTACATTAACACAAACACACATGCATGCATGCATTTACACACACACCCACACACTGTGAACATACTCACATTGCGACTATACACTCACACACACACACAAACACATGCATCATGCATACACACACACACACACACACACACACACACACACACACACACACACACACACACATTGAGCACACACATATACACACAAAAATGTTTGTTTTATTCACTGATAGGAATCGGTTTTTCTTGAAAGAGTTGTTTGAACTGTTTTGTCATATGTTTTGTTATCTCTAGGACTGGCATGTTGCAATAATGACACAACTCAGTCGCTGTGTACACAGCACAGTATAGCCCATTGGGATGTTGGCAGACACGACCCAATTGTTTTTCAGGGTGTGTTTGAGATCGACAAAGAGAAGGGATTGACACTGGTCGAAATGGCTGAAGGGGAAGATGTGGAGGACATCGTAGAAGCCACTGGATGTGAATTTACGGTAAGCGTGGGTATGCGTGTGTGTCAGATCTTGCATTCAGGGCCAGACTGTAATCATCTCTGCCAGGCAGGGTCTGTTTTCACCAGCATTTGTTGGTTGGTTTGCCTGTCAGCAAGACTGTAGGAAAAAAAACAACAACTAGTGAACTGATAGGTAATGAACAGGTAGGGTAACTCTTGCACCCCTGATGAAACAGTTTTACATGCCCATAACTTGCAAGTGAGTGCTGCTTACGACACCAGGTTGCAAGGAGACATCCCCTAAGGGAATATTTTATATGGTTTCGGAGATGTAAACTCTTATGTGTGTGTCTAGATGTAATACAGTCTTCTCTGACTGACAGCCCTGATGTGGCCCTTTGCGGTTGGCTGGGCTATAAGCAACATTATCTTATCTTATCTCTGACTGACAGTAGGGATTAGGCTTCAGGTGAAAAGAGTTGAGACACAAACAGCATTGAAAAAAATATACCTTTTTTCCCCCCCCATACATTACGTAAGAGGTTAGAATGTGAGATAATCATGTGGTTCTCTCAGATTTTATTGATCAGTGTGATCCTGTGTATTTGCTTCTTAGTTTGCTGTCAGTTTTTGCTTGGCCATAAGTTTGAATAAGTTTTCAGAAAGCTTTGTTTTGTGTGTGTGTGTGTGTGTGTGTGTGTGTGTGTGCTTTTTTTTTTTTTTTAGTATGTATGTGAGTGAATGTCTGGTTTAATAGTGAGAACCTGTCAATGATGTTGGAAAAATGCCCAACAGGTTCATGAATGATGTAGTATCAGAACGCACATTATGTATTTATATGAATATGTATGTATGTGCATGATAACGGTACGCTTCATACTTTTTATAAAATCTTTTCCGCAGGTGTCTCCTGACCTGAAACCAATGCAACAGGTGGAGATGTAAGTGCTGAATGGGGAGATCAACGTCTTGGGACAAAGAACATAATCTTGTCTGGAAAATTTCCATATAGACATTCGCTTAGATGAATTTATGTATCAGTGACTTTTTTCTCTCTCCAGCTTTGATTAGCATATGAATATCTCAGAAGTAGAGCACTTTGACTGTGTATATGCATGTATGAGCCGTGAATTCGGAGCTGCCTGTCAGAAGAATTATGTTCATATGTGAATTTCAGGATTGCCATGTGTTTCCTGCTGAGTCAAATGAGCTGCGATAGTAATGTTAGGTATGCAGCATTATTTCATTTTTTTTTTTTTTCTGTACAGCTAACATAAGGTTGTGATAGTAGTGATATGAGATGTTTGGGCATATCATTTTGGGGGTGTGGTAATTGTTGGTGGATATTAGCCCCCCGCCCCCATTCCATCCCTCTTCCCTCCGTACTGTCCTGCCTCAAAGATGAGGCCATGAAATTCGATTATGAGTCTCCAATCTCTCCTTGTCACTTATGCACAAATGAATAGTCTATGCTATGGATCAGAATTACGATAATAAGGTAATTTTAAACCTTTTCAACCCTTTTGAGTTTTCAGCCCAAACAACCTTTCGTACCTGACCATGTTGGGCTCAGTCTGCTTGATTTGAAAGGGTACTTCATTTCAACTCTTAATTTCTCAAAAAAAAAAAACTGTTCTATCAAAAGGCTGACAGTTTCGTACAATTGTTGTTAACCTTTTGACTTCCTTGACCTAATCGTCATTTTCAAAACCTTTCAGTGTGACTTGCTGTCTGTCTGTAATCTGTCATGCTTTTTAAGTTTCGGTTTCGATTTATTGAATACTCATTTCAGTTCTCAAAAAAAAAAAAAAAAAAAAATAATGTGTGAAAATCATTCCTGATATGTATGTGTTTTTCCGGTTTCCCATCTTTACCCATGATCCCTGAACTGTGGACCTATCTGCGGTTGGGAGTGCAAAGCTGAAATGATTGTATATCAGTATATTAAAATGCCATATATGTGTGATACTCTTTAAGATTTCAATGTTTTTGCAAACTCAAACATTGTTCTATTCTTTGCATAACTGTGTTTCAGAATTTGAGCGCCAAAAAAGAAAAAAAGATAAAAATGCCCATCATATGTCTGTTTCAGAATGTAAGCATTAGAATTAAAAAAAAAAAAAAAAATATTCATCAGGTGAGTAACTGAGTGAAAGTTAGAGTGCATATGAAGAAAGAGTTCTATGAAAGTTAGGGTTGTTTCCTAGCAGTTCTGTGCATATTCATGAGCTGATAAAGTGGTTTGAGTTAACAGGCAACTTCACCTGAATGCTGATCAGATACAGGCTAAGAATGGAGGTCAGTGGCATCCTAATAGTAGTCAGGAGTGATGAAAGGGTTAAGATCAGGGAAATGTTGGACAATACAGAATTCATTTAACCCCTTGTATTCCTCCAGAGTGGAAGTAGTCAAGTCCTTCGTTCCTGTGTATAAAGTGCAGACAGTACAAGATCACTGATGTGAACTGACTGTCTAGGCAGAATCAGTACCTCTTTTTAGTGTCAGTGTGGGGTTTTTTTTTGGGTTTGTTTTCTTTTTTGTGTTTTGTTTTTTGGACAGTGGATTTCGTCTCAGGCCAGTTTCCCATGGCATGGTCAGTTATGAAATTAAGTCACCTAGTTTGAGCTGTCTGAGAAATGATCAGGCTCCAGCTCGTAAGCTCTGCTGAGGCTGCAACAGAACCAGCCTGGATGTGGCTGCACATGGTGGAGTTGGAATGGGGGAAGGGGGGGCATAGGGGCTAGAGGAAGGCTAGATGGTCAAAAAAGAAAAGTGATAACAAATTGCAGGCTGTAACATAAAGCATTCCATAGCATTTTATCATGAAGCATCCATTCTCTACAGAATGCCACACCCCTGATAGTTCTACTCTGGCACCTAGAGATGTCAGGTCAAGAAAGCTTGGTGTCATTCCTCTGATTTTTGCTTTTTGTTTTGTGCTGAAACCTTCATGAGGGAGGGCACTAGGGATAGATTGAATGACCAATGAGACAAAGCTTACAGTGTAAATCAAACATGCGTTATTAGACAGCATACTGCAACCGGTGAATTTTTGAAACAGAAAACTCTCTCTTGCTTGCTCTCCCATCTCTCTTGCTGCCTGTTTTGCTCTCTCTCTGTCTCTGTCTCTGTTTCCCTGCCTCTGTATCTGTCTGTCTGTCTGTCTGTCTGTCTCATTCATTTGCTTGAAAGAATCTGCTGTACAGAGAGAGCTAGTTGGATTTATGCTAACTGATCACAGTATGTCAGTGATATTCCTTCATAACACATTTTTTAGTTTAATGTTGATTTTCTCTTTGAAGAGCAGTAGCAGTATCAAATGAATTTGTTGCTACAGAACAATTTTTTTTTTAGAACAAAAAAGCTATTTTTGCAAAGAAAACTTAAACAGTAACCAGTAGAATGAATTAATTAAAAGCAATTTTAATCACCCAGGTGTGGACTGATGTTTGTTGCATGTTGGTTGTGTAAATATTTTACGACATAATGATGATCTCTCCCCCCTCCCACTGCTTGCTGTCCCCCTTCCCCTGAAATAATCAATATTGGCAC
Organism: Conus betulinus; assembly: GCA_016801955.1. NCBI lineage: Eukaryota > Metazoa > Mollusca > Gastropoda > Neogastropoda > Conidae > Conus > Conus betulinus. The sequence goes on along the minus strand of JADBJO010000260.1, from coordinate 270,733 downwards.
TGCCTACTTGCCAGAATGTTAGTTCAAGGATTACTTTGTGACATGCTCTCTTGAGCTGTTGACTTCGCTTCTAATGACCCTTCTGCCCATCTGCCATTACCTGTTTATTTCGCCTGTTGAGGTTGATCCTCTGTTTTATTGCCTTGTGGTTTATTACGGAAAGTTTGAGCAGTGAGATGCACTGTTTGAGGATAACTGCTGTTGTAAAAATAGCAACTGTATGCATGGTGCTTCAATTCAAGCGAGAGAAAGATTTTTTTTTTTTTTTTTTTTTTTTTTTTTTTTTTTTTATTCTTTTTTCAGCTCATGACTAAGAGTGACAGTGATAGGATATTGTCAATGTAACACAACTGAAAGGCAGTTTAGCTGCTGCTGAATCTGTATTGACAGCTCAGAAAGCCATCATAGTGGTGCATCCGTGTTCACTTCCAACTCCAGTGGCACTACATGACATGGCCAAAATGTCGGTAAAGATGGATTCTGGATTTTCCACACTGGTCAGTGATGAAGATCCATTGGAAATTCTGTTTTAGGAAGGAGGCCTGGCTGTGTGCGGACTAGTCCCCCTATATTATGTGTGCTAAGCCACAACATGACAGTGCCCAAAGGGGTACAGTTAAATAAATAGATAAATAAATGAATGGATAAGTAAAGACTTTGGCAAGAAAGCCTCATGCAGTATTTGTTTGGGACTTTGTTTTTTGAGGTACTAGTGTTTCAAGAGTTTGATTCAAGTTTTGCACTCTTAGATGTTAATTTTGATTGCTGCAGGAATATTGCATAAAGAAAAATGTCAGTCATATTGCAGGTTGTGTTTTGAATGTAGATCATGTATATCACACTCGTGTACGAGTGAGGTGGATGTAGAGCTTTGAACTGTTTTGCAGTATTTGTTTTGAATTCTTTGAAATGGGAGATTTTCTTTTCAATCAATGAAACGAATATATTTTGTGTGTTCAGTGCTCTTGTAATCCGGAAGTGGAAAAAAGTATGGATGGGTTTGAAATTGTTAAAAAAAAATGATAGTATGTGGATCACCAGGTATTTCTTTCAACATTTACAGGAAGTGTTGTTTTTGTGCTGCAGTGTATATTTTCTTTGCTGGCGTGTTTTGTAAATGAGACACCATGGTTAGGAAGATGTCCTTCCGCCATATATTTAAAGGCATTATGTGCACGAGTGTGTTTGATATGCACAGGATGGTGTGCATGTATTTGTGTGTTCATATGTGAAAGTACCGTTGACTCTCAGTCAGTTGCCAAGATTGAAAAATGATTGTTATCAAGTTTGAAGGTGTTATCGCTATTCATTTGCTGTATCTCTTTCCAGTTGTTCTTTTATGTATCAGAAGAGAGCATTTTGAGAAATATGATCTGATTGTCATTTTGCATAGAAACATTTATTTTGCAAACTGGAAAGTGGTTTACTGTTATTCTTGTTAAGAGCATGACTTGAGAATCTAATTGTGTTCATTCCTGTCCCACACATACAGTTAGGTTATATTCAAAATGACATTATGCATAATATAGTGTTGATATAAATGGTGCAAACACATAAAGAGACTAATTCAAAACTTTTGCAGGTACAATTGTTTCAGATTTTACAATTTCACAATTACATCCTCAAAAATGCAGTATATTTAGCCATATTTCACACGGGCACACACACACACACACACACACACACACACACACACACACACACTCTCTCTCTCTCTCTCTCTCTCTCTCTCTCTCTTTCGCGCGCGCGCACACATACACACACTAACACACTTACACACACACTCATTCACATGCTCGCGCACGCGCGCGCACGCACACACACACACACCCACACATACACACACACACATGTAACACATATAACATGTGTGCTGCCAAAATTCTGGTATGACACCTGAGTAACAATGGATTACGATACCATGAAATGACAGGACAGTTTTACAAGTGTATGAAATGCATCAGATTTTTTTTTCTTTCCACAATACTAGACTCCCTGAACAAGTCTGTCTCGCCATATTCTTCATGTCATGTGTCATGAACAGCTTGAGAAATCCAACTTCACACACGATTTCAGACAAGGAAAGCTGTAAGATTGTCTCCCCTGACATGTTCATATTCAGCGGTGTATGTTGCAAGCCTTTTGTTCTTGCCTGGTGGCGTCATCTGCTTTGGTTTGTAGCTGCTTTAATGAAATGTCCCAAGTTTGAACTGGATATGTGCCTTTTTCATACTATTCCAGCGACTTGCTTCAGTTCTCTGATGCATGAATCAATCAGATGTCAGTTTTTTGATACTTAGGGCCCAGACCGGAACTGTCCTATACAGTAGATTCTCTATTGATCATTATCATATTGTAAACGTAGTTAAAGTAGGTTTTGTTGTTGTTGTGTTTTTGGTGGTGGTGGTGGTATTATTGTTTGTCATCACTGGCATAATTTTTTTTATTTATTTTCATGACATGCACTTTAGAATTTTTCATTTCTGTTATTTGATTACTTCATCAATGAGGTGTTCGCTGTCATAAAAATCCAAGATTGAAGAAGATAAAGGAAATAGAAACCTCACCTTCAAATCTTAAACTTTCAATACACCAAATAAAACCAGTTGTTTATGATTGTAGCTGGAACTCTGGGGGATTTTGCGCGATTACTTGGACAGATCTGTTTGGCACTTCGTTCAGTGCTGTGGTTGATGATGGTGATGACATATTTTTGTGTTTGTGTCAGTGGAGATATTATGAAATAAAGACAAAATGCTCAGTCCGTTATGACCATTTTTCTGCATTCTTAGAAATTTCATTTGGTTGGATCCACGCTTTAACTAACTCTGTCTCTTTCACTGTGAATTGTATTCTGAATGTCTGGAAATTTAGTACTAATAAATATTCTCTTTTTTTTTTTTTTACTTTGTGGCTCATGCACGTCTTTATTCTAGAATCTCTTTACACGTAGAAAAACGAATCACAGTTTAAAACACGCCAGCTTTTCTGTTCTAATCAGAAAACATGGTGGCTTAATTGTAAATGTTTTTCGTTCTGCAGTATCTGTTCACTTGTATGGCATTTTTATATAATTTGTATGGCAATTTTTTTTTTTTTTCTAAAATACATTTTTGAAAGATTGATTTTGTAATTTACCTTGAAAAAAGAAGCAAAAATAACTAATGCCCTCAGTATGCCAGTCTGATTTGATTTAATGAACTGCTTGGCTTTTTTGTTTTGAAGTGGGGTATGTCTAATATTACAGGACTTATTTGTGCATGGGTTAATCCCCCTGAAAGGAAGTGTGTGTAATCAGCTGGGTTATAAAATGCTGAAACGGAAACTCACCTAGTCCAGAATGATACATATATACCCTGAATATGATAGGAAAAAAATGAGAGAAAAGAATATGCAAATGGTTATGTCAGTGTGAGTTTATAAAGAAGCTTTCACTAGATCAGTCATAAAGAGAGGAAAAAATCTAGGAAAGATATTTCTTCTAACTGAAGGCTACCAAGCATTGATCTCACGATAGCATATTGCCAATTTTCTAATGAAAGGGGGAGGGACGGACAGGAGTTGAAGAAGAATGAATGTAATGGCTAGGGTGGAGAGGAGTGAGGCTAGGCATGATGTTTCAAATGAAGCCTTCCTCTGAATCATATCATACATCCTGGAACAAATGGGTCAGGGGTGCCCCAACAGAGACATAAACAACGCCTTATTGTTATTTTGTGTTTATTGTTGGTCAGAGGCAGGCAGTGAGTGAATGTCCGGCAGTATTGTTAGAGCCCAACTCCTCTCCAAGAATCCTGCATGCTGAATAGTGTTCTCTTGCCCAAATCCACCGGATGCTGACATTGGTCATGAATCTTTAAAATGTGTGTCCTACATTCTCACTGACCATTACATACACACACGAAACGGATTCAGCCAATTTCAGGTCTGCACTTACATTGACCAACGAGATTGAACCAATTTGCGCCCACACTTCACACAGCAGAGGCTTTGAGGAAACGAACCAGCAACCTTCAGTCCGAGAAGCAAGTGTACCATTCAACTTGTAGTCATCAATCTCTCTCTCTCTCTCTCTCTCTCTCTCTCTCTCTCTGAATACACACACACACACACACACACACAATATATATATATATATTGCCCATGTTTATTGTTACCTTTCGTTACCCCTGTGAAGGTCAACATGGGAGTAAACGGGTCTGTAATGTTCGTCCCTTCACTGTACCCACCCACAGGTGACCACGTGGATAACGCAGTTTCCTTGGAAGGGAGAGAATTCGGGGTCAGCGGTTGGATTCTGGCATGGAGCACACTTTGTAGTCTCCCTCGCCACGAGAGTATCATGCGGGGGTTTGGAGTGATAATCTTTCAGACGGGAAGCTAAAACAATGTTCCCTGTGCAGTATAATGCACTTCACTTCGGTCAAAGAACCCACGGCGACCAGGGACCTGTCCAAGTCAAAAAAAATGCTGTATGAAAATCTACGCTAAGCTAAAACAAACAAACAAAGCAGACAGATCGAGAATGGGGAGGGAGGGGGGTTGAGATGGTGCTGTAGGCCCTACTATTGCAACATGTTTTTCAAGGGTGAGCAGCTTGAACTCACACAGAGAAATCTGTAATGACAATGAAGTTACACAATGCGGTGCAATACAAATAGCACACAACAACCTGCAAACTCTTTGGCCAGCAACGACAATCATAGCACTGTGTGTGTGTGTGTGTGTGTGTGTGTGTGTGTGTGTGTGTGTGTGAGTGTGTGTGTGTGTGTGTGTGTGCGTGCGTGCGTGCGTGCGTGTGATGATGTGTGTGTGTGTGTGTGTGTGTGTGTGTGTGTGTGTGATGTACACACACCCATGGCTGTTCATCGTCTTCCTGCGCTTTGGGCAGACACGAATCTTCTCAGCTCTCGGCCCTCCGCCATCATTGATGTGACCCTCAGAACGTGAGGTCCATGGGAATCATGGGTTCTCAGGTCTGTCTGAAGTCAAGTGAGTGAAAAAAAGGTGAAAGTTACAAACAAATCAAGAAAGCACATCAACCAAGTTTGTTCACACACAGAAAACAACATACTACATGCAGATGATCATAGGGAGGAAAGATACGTAGATAGGTAAAAAGACAGATAGATGTTTATAGAGGTGAGACGAAAATGGAGTGCAACAGAAAATATATCCTACCTTTAAACATTTTCTCTTTTTAAATGGTAATCGTGCATTGTTGAAAATTAAAGTCTGTTCGATGTTAAATGATTCTGTTGGTATCAAGCAACTCATTTTTTTTTGTTTGTCTTGATGACCTCATAGCAATCTTGAAGGGACTGTGCTACAAGAAACAGGAAAAAACGTGTTCTGGAATCAGCTTAGTTCTTTATGGTGCCTGTCCCTGATTTGTCCAGTGTGCCTCAGTGATTTTTGGACAGCCTCTGCATATCTGATGCTGTGACTGGAAGACCACCAACGACCTCTGGCAGCAAGTCCAGGCCCAGCCGTACACAAATAGGCGTGAACTTCCCTTTTTGTATGCTAGTAGCTTGTCTGGTGTTACCATGGCAGTCCAACACACACACACACACACACACACACACACACACACACACACACACACACACACACACACACACACACACACGCACGCGCGCACACACTTGCATGCACACACACACACACACACGCACACACACACACACACACACACACACGCACACATGCACACACGCACACACACACGCGCGCGCGCGCACACACACACACACATGCACGCACGCACGCACGCAAGCATGCATGCACACGGACCCCCCCCCCCCCCCCCCCCAAGCCCTCGATTATAACAGAAATAACAGAATGATCGAGTGGCTCTGGGTGTACCTTTCTGAAGAAACCAAGCTGAAACGTCCCAAAACTGAAACGTATATTTCGCATCATTACAGGAAGTGGTGACTGTCAATAAGTGTAAATATACATCATATTAATGTGATGAGTATTGACTTGTATAAAGGGTATTTCAAATGGTTGCAATTTTTTTTGTGACAACAAAAATCAAATAAATAGGCCTATCTGTGAGGCAGGCCTGCAGATGAAAATGACACGACACACATGCTGGGCATTCAATAAAGCAAAGGACACAAATGCAAAAAAACTTTGTAGCAGAGTAATCTATGAATACTGACGTTTTGCTTACACGAGTGATTTAAAAAAAAAAAAAAAACGTACTTTATTGAAAACTCCAGCAGGTCTAACTCGATAAATCTTAATTAACAATAACGCTTCGGTTGCAGAAGCCTGTACTATTTGTACACATCTTAATCAGTATTCACCAGTTGTTCGTACGGATACAATTCTCTGAAAAATGCCAAAGAAGACATTTCTTATACAGAGTTCACACATAATATCAGAATTATTTCATCACGACTGGCGCCGTGCTGACACAGGTTGTAACTGGAGGCTAGTTCCACTCTTCACTTGAGTTCGCCAGGGCTGTCTTCTAAGGATCGTACTCATTTATTCAACACAGTACTGACACACTTGAAGGTCATACCAACACCGTCAGCATTACAGAAAGCATCATCGCATATCTTCCTTTCTTTCTTTCTGCGTACGCAGGCTGATACTCCTGCGGACACTCCCTGTATGGACAGGCAGTGGAGCTTTGTGTGTATGACCGTTTTTTTTTTTTTTCTCGCCATTAAGGCAGCCATACTCTACCTTCGGAGAAATCGCATATCTTCAATTTGCAGATGACATCGACGGCCTGACAGGGAGTGACCAAGCTCTGACCAGCGGGTTGGGCTAATGCATCGGTCAGACATCTGCCGAGTAGTATCACGAGACTGCTATCTTAAATCTTCTCATTGTGGTCATTAATTCATTTATCTGTCAGCTGTAAATCGTGTGCGATATGATCTCGAAACTTAGCATATTTGGAATAGCGTATATAGATTAGTCTGCACGCAGTCATCTCATTGATGAAACTGAAGCTGGTCTGTGAAACACAAGACCAGGCTTCTGCATACACTGGTGTATTCCATCTTCCTTTATGCATGCGAGACATGGGCCTTCATAGCAGATCTGGGAAGAAGAATCCAAGCTATGAAAATCATACGTTTCCGGAAGACACGACAACATCAGATGCACTCATCACATCACCGATCAACAAAGAGATTAAACCATCAGGTAGCACCTAGGACCATAGGAAGATCTACTGACACACGAGTCAGGAAAAGAGAACTGCGTTGATATAGCCATGTCACAAGATCGAATGGTCTTGCTGAAACAAGTTAGCAGGGAATTGTTGAAAGGGGGGAGACGGAGGGGAAGACAAAGGAAACGACGGACTGACGACAGTTGCAGAGAGCACAGTGAATGCATTTGCAGAGACCCGGGGCTTGGCACACAGCCGACAGAACTGCAGGAACCTGGTGAACTGTTCTTCAGTGTGATGCTCCAATGCCTCCTCATGGAGTTAGGAGAGAAGAAGGACTGAGAAGTAGAATTATGTCTTAATTCTATAACACACACACACACACACACACACACACACACACACACACACACACACACACATGCACGCACGCACGCACCCACTCTCTCTCTCTCTCTCTCTCTCTCTCTCTCTCTCTCTCTCTCTCTCTTATGTTTTAAAAAAAAAACGGATCAGTAAAAAATAATTAGAAAACTCTCTTTATATTTGTTTTTGTGCTACTCGCAAAAGAAAAAAAAAATAATGATGAGAACGTATAATGTTAAAACAGCGAAGGAGATCAAAGCCCGTTTATAAATATCAGTGGTACCATTTATGCTTCAATGTGCCAGTACTTTCTGTAGGCCTACATGTGAGTTCGTGTATGACTTTAGCCTTTCTAAGGGCCAGTGGCCTAAAGACATTAAGTTATTGTTCATTGCTCTCTCTCTCTCTCTCTCTCTCTCTCTCTCTCTCTCTCTCTCTCTCTCTCTCTCTCTCACTAATTCTAATTTTTTTTTTTTTATCTATAATTGTACCAGTTTACAAAAACAAAGGAGACGTGGACTATCGTGGAGTATCACTTACCAGCGTTTTAAGTAAAATCTACACTTACATACGAAATGCAAATTAACTGAATGGGCTGAAACTGAAGAAAAAATAGTGGAAGAACACAAGCAGGTTTTAGAACCAGTTAAAAGCACCTTACACTATATATTTACACTATATTCTTTGATTCAAAACATCTACTCTGCAAATCGAAGCTCTACATTGCATTTGTAGATTTCAAGAAGGCCCTTGACTCGGTAAATCGGAATGCTCTGTGGAATGTACTCCGTAAAAGTGGTGTTAATAGTAAATTGTACATGGCTATTAGAGGGGTCTACAACTCAGTGCTTGCATGTGTGCGTTGAAGAGTGAGTATTCAGATTATTTTGATTGTCCAAATGGAGTAAAAACAAGGATGCTTGTTAAGTCCACAGTTGTTTTCTTTTTTCATAAACGAACTGGCGGTGGAATTGTCCCGCAAAGGAAGACATGGTATCCAGATGATACCTGGAGCAGTTGAATTAGTTTAACTACTATATGCTGATGATGTCGTTCTTCTGTCCGGAACAGTTGTAAGTTTGCAAAACCAACCAAATGTATTGAAAGAAGAAGCAGACCGCTTAGGTTTATCAGTTAACTTGGATAAGACGAATATAGTGGTCTTTAGAATGGGTGGCCACCTATGAGTGTATATGTTCAAGTAGTTAATTCATATAAATATCTTGGAATGATATTTTTAACAAAATTAACTTTCTTTTAGGCATGGGAAGAATCTCTAATGAAAGGGAAAAAGGTACTATTGAAATTCTGAAATCCCTGAGAGAAAACTGAATTGTGCAGACTGTGGTATATGTTTGATACACAGATAAAACCTCTTCTTACTTACGCAGCTGAAATTTGGGGCTTACATGAAAACTCGCAGATGGAAAAAGTACATACGTATGCTATGAAGCGTTTCCTTCAAGTACTTATTCATTCATCCAACACCGTTTTATATGGAGAAATGGGCAGATACCCTTTGTATATAAGTACATTTGTGAAATGTGTTAAGTACTGGTTGAAGATCTTGAAGCTACCCCAGTCCCGTTTGAGCAGACAAGCCTATGATATGATGGTTCTAGAAATGGAAAAAGGTAAAGAAAACTGGGCTTATAAAGTAAAGAAAGTTCTTTCAACAGGGTTTTGGAATAGTGTGGATGACCCAGGAAGTAGGAAATGAGCAACAGTTCATTGCGGAATTTAAAGACAGGCTTATTTGTTCTTTTAAACAGAATTGGCACTCAGATATGGAAAGTAAAGAAAAATATCGCTGGTTTTCTCATTTAAGAATGTGTTCCATTCTGAAAAGTTTTTCTCAATGTCATAACAGATAATGGCACAGAATAAATTACGCAAGATTTAGGTTGAGAACTTTAGGTTTTAGTGCGAACAAAAGATGGTTTGAATGTGAAACATCCACAGAATCTCCTTGTCCTGCATGTAGGCACATTATTGATGACGAAGAACACACTTTCTGTTCCTGTACTGCTTATAATGAAGTGCGGACAAATTGTTCATTTTTTTCCAGTTAGATATAGCGAAAAGACAAAATGTCGCTGGCGTGTTATCATCAGATGATGAACTTGTAATTAAATCAGTTGCGAAATTCATCGCGGAAGCATTGAAAATTAGACAGATGAAAGGATAGTGAAATTTAAGATAATACATTATAGAGATATCTGAATGAATATTATCATTCATCGCATGTTGAAGAGATCAGTAAAATACAATGTCATCATTTAATTGAGTGGATGGTCGAGTCAGTATTTTTTTTTTCATTGATTGAGTGGATGGTCGAGTCAGTCTTAAGTTTTGTTTTTGTTTTTTTTTGTTTTTTTTTTAACTTTACTGCACTGCATTACTCCTGTGCGTGATGAGGACATAACGAAATGTTACGAATTTATTTGTTTTTGTTACTTTGGATTTGATACACACTAGGAATGAAAGTGTACTATTTGTTTGCAGGAAAGGAAGAGGGAAATGTTTTTGTTCTGTTACCTCTCCCCCCTTGTCAAAAGACCTCTTTGGTAATGACAATAAAATATCAAAGATGCATTTTTTTTTAAAATCCTAACACTACAGATTAAAAAAAAAAATTGGAAACAGAATCACATGTTGAAAAAAAGTGAATACTAAAAAAAGAGGCAAGACGAGGTGCAAAGCAATGCTTATTTAATATACAATACAAAGCAGACATGGGAGCTTTCGACAAACATATCTTCTTCAAGTGTAACAAACAGCAAACATTAAGATTTGCACAGAACAGTATTTATACTCCCCACACTGCAGTCAGCATGAAAATGGAGTGGTTCAAGATGTAAGACTTCAGCTGTTCTTATTGCGACCTGCATCTTCTTTGTATTTTTCTTTCTTTCTTTCTTTCTTTTTTCTTTTCTTTTTTTTTTTTTTTCCTTCTTTTTTCGCGTCTGGTAGCCTACAGTTCTGTAATTTATTCAACCAGTTATTTGCAACGACCGCTGTTGACTTTTCTGTTTGTGCCATTTTCAAAACATAGGACAAAAACAACGAAAAAAAAAAAAAGAAGGAAAAAAGAGTGAAAAAGGGAAAGAAAGAAAGAGAAAGAAAAAAGAAAACAAGAAAGGGGGGGGGGGGGGGGGGGAGGGAGATCGAAACATGGATGTGCCGTTTTGTGTGCCTGCGTACATGAATCACGGTTTCGTGACCTAATCAGTCAGGACGAGACAAATAACCTTCGATGAATCAGCAACACTATTTGTTGTCCTTCCTATTTCTCATCCCCGAGTCACAGCCTGGCTCTTGTGACATGGCCTTGACCTACGGCGGGCGAAACTGGCTGAAAAGGGCATGGCGATTTTAAGAGCCTGTGGAATGCTTGCGTTTTGTTATCTTGATCGACATCCCAGATACAAGGATGCAATGCAGGATACTATGGGATCCCTAAATTTGAGTTGCAGTTGCATTCTTATCTTCAAATCGTTGTTGTCCAAAGGACTGTGACCTCAGACGGACCTAACGGCCTTCAACTTTACTTCACCGCTGCGGACTTTGAAGAGCTCGGCCTTGACTGGCATGCAGTGAATGCATATTGAAACATCAACATGGCATCGTTGTTGCAGAAAGCAAATGCGCTTCAGATTTGTCGTTGGTGCAACAAGCGACCAGTGCTAAGTTTGCCACTATTTCAGGTAAGTCTTTTGAGCCACCATTGAATAGAACCAAGTTCGAGTTTTCCTGCGAGGTCAGTCACCTACCTTCAAGACTGATAACGACACGATCGTCGGATCGCGGTAAATCGGTGACTGCAAGTGCAAGTGTTATCACTATATCTGTATCACACCACTATATCATATTTGTCTTTGCCATAGGAAAGAAGAAAGCGTTTTCACAGGAAACCGATCGGCGTTTTTTCATTAACAGCAAGTTAATGATTAATTAATTAAAGTCAGAGAGGCGGGTGTCCGATAATGACCTCACCTCACCAGAGACGTGACCTCACCAATCCCTTTACATCGTCTGTTGTCGTTGGGGCACCACCCTGATGATCTGGGGTCCGATAATGGCTCACGCAAAATCATGATAATGATTTTCCGTCGGTTGTTGTTGAATGAGGACTTCCTCACAACCTTCCCACCCTCATCCTTAACTCTCTTCCCCCAAACACTTGAGGAGTCTGAGACAAAACACTGCGACGTATGTCCAGGATCCTACTGCAGCACTTTGACGCGCTCATGTTAAAACGTTTTCTCGCACTGTGTTGGTGAATTTGATAGACCAAAGCAAAATTCCAAAAAGTTTTAGCATTCATATGTATTTGAAATAAATTAATGTAGTCATGAAAAAGCAGCATGCAGTATTTCAAACAGAAGGGATGCTATTTGGTTTTCACTGTTAACTGTCTGAAAGGTGCATGCCCCACCCAAGCTTACCAGTTCACCAGGTGCCTTCAGTTCTGTCAGTTGTGTGCCAATGGAAAATAACATGTAAAATAAGCAATTGCATGAAACAGATGACATGGAGCTTCATTTAGTTGAATATTCTTCTCCTCACACACACACACACACACACACACACACACACACACCACCTAGCTTTCCATCAGTGTAAGTCTCACAGTTTGTTTGTTTTATAAAAAGGTTTTAAAAGCCCGAATGTCAATTATTTTGAATATTTGCATTATTTGCCTGTGGGCATTCATTACAATTTTACAGGGTAAGTTCTGTATTTCTTTGTTTTATGATTCCTCTGTACACTGATATTATACAAAGAAGTATGTGTAAATGCCAGTGCCAAGTGAGAAAGTGCACATGTGCTTGTGAATATATATATATATATATATATGTGTGTGTGTGTGTGTGTGTGTGTGTGTGTGTGTGTGTGTGTGTGTGTGTGTGTGTGTGTGTGTGTGTGTGTGTGTGATATGAATATTTTTAATCTTATATAGTTGAAACATCAAAAATTCTCATGTTTATGTGAACAGTAAACTTTTGCTTCATTTCATTTTGTTTATAGTTCAGCCGACTGCAGAAACCGATATTGGGGCTGTTTACATTGTCAGAATGAGTTCCATGCATGTTAGAACTTTACCAGGTGTTTTGAAACACTTCAACAAAGTAGATAACTTATTGTGTTGGATCTGTTGCTGTGGATGTGTGAATGCTTGTTTGATGAAGGCAATACATAACAAACTATGAATATTGTTTCAAAGTGAGGTGACTGAAGGCGGAAATTGAAACATATTGTTTAAAGAATTGTTAGTGATTCTGCCAGATATGGACAAACAGATTACAAGACCATTATCTTGCTGCAGGTTGCAGCTATCATGAGATTGCTATAATTTGTTTGTTTAATAATGAATGGTTGTCAGCTCTTTGTACAACATTAAAGGAATTAGACACTTTCTCATAGATCTGCTAGAACAGTTCAGGCACTTGAGTGCTATTATTCAAATGTTATTGGGTCAAAACTTATAGTACACCCACAACCGAAGCTGTCATAAATCACACATTATTATTAGCACATTATTATTTGAGTCGTTAAATGTAGATAATATACGAATACTTGAAGTTGAATTTGTCTTTTTATGGTGGACATCAAGATTTAGGTTTATTTCAACCACAGTTTTTTTTTTAATCGTGGGTCATTTTGATTCTCATTCTTAAATTCTACAAGGAAAGAGAACATTGTAGACTGCTGCATGCACAATGTGTACACACTGGCTGTGTTCAACCAGGGATAATGATCCAGATCCAGACATAGAAATGAACACTGTGCATGATGAAATGCCAGCACTCACGAGTGTCACATAATAAAAGGGAAAAAAACAACAACACTTTTTTTAAGGAAAGGACAAACAAACCCATCTGCCAGCCCCACTTGTTCTGCTTGATTACCATCCACAACTATAGGGTTTTTTTTTTTTTTTTTTTTTTAGCTTTTTCTTTTACCTGATGTTGACTTTCTTCATTATGGCTCATACTGTCATAGCCCCTTCTGCCAGGCTCTTTTGAATGCTTTCTTGAAATCAGTGAAGTAATGGTAGTCCTCCCTGTGGTGATGGAGGAGTTGTTTTTTTTTTCAAAGATAATGCAGGTTAAAGATCTGTTTGAGCGTGCTTCTGCCTTTGTGGAATCCATCCTGTCCTTCAAGAACAATTTTATCTTTTGTGGCTGTATCCTGTTCAGAATGATTTTTTGAACATTTGCTGGCATGCTTTAAATGAAACCGACAGTGCTGTAGTACTGGCAGTGTTGGAAACTTCCTTTCTTGGGAAGGGTGAAGATTAGTAACAAAGTCCCTGCCTTTCCCCAGTGTGCCAGATTTGTTGCAAATGGCCTATCTGTCATGTTTCAAGAGTTCTGCAGGATTTCTATCAATGTCTGCTGCTTAACATATTTCAGGTTTTGTCTTTTAATTGGTTTACAAGTCTCTTTCATTTGGTGGAACAGGAAATCTTTTTTTTTTTTTTTTTTTTTTTTTGAGTTTGTTTCAGTTTCTGCATGCTGTCACCTCACTTTGAAATTAATACTCAGTTGAGGTGCTCGACACCTGCTAAAACTTCTTCATGGAGTATTGGAAAGTTCTGATGAGTCCTGTACTGTAATTTAGTGTTAGTACACATAGACCTCATGCATTCTCATTGTTGTAGAGCAATACATAGAAAGTCTTTTCATGATGTCTTCTTCCTCAGATGTGAGACAGCTGCTGTTAAGTTTGTCCTGAATGGTGCTACGTTATATTGCATCTGTTTCTTATTTGATGAAGTCTTCTGGTTCTACAGTCTTAAAAGTTTTGATGTGCTACGTGTCTTTTTTTTTGTTTTTTTTTTTTTTTTTTTTTTTTCTACAATATCTTGACTTTATTGTTTGGTCCTGCTTTCCTTTGCATTTCAGTTCTCGACTGATATTATTCATGCTGCTGTGTTCCTCCTCTCCGTCTCTAAGATACTGTTTGTAATCAATGGCTTGATTTCTTTTGGCTTATGCCCAAGATCTCTGTTGTTTTTTTTTCAGTCACCATCTTCTTGTGAAGGCTTCAGGCTCTTCTTCAGGCAGAAGTTATGGAAGGAATTTTCCTCTGCTGGCCAGGAACTTCAAATTTTTCAGAGATATCAGGGTTCATCATGACAAGATTGTGGTCCTGCTGAGAGCAGCTCCTGGAAATGGCCTAGTTTTAGCCCTGTTGATGTCCCAGACTGTTCCCAGTCTTCACAACAGTGTAGTCTGGCTGTGATGCCAACCATTGGGGAATACCATGACCTTCATTGGGATGCTTCATAAGTTTATGCTCAATGAGAGTTGTTGGCAAGAACCAAACCATTATCACTGGCAAATTCAAGCAGGCATAGTCTCCTGTTATTGGTGATCTCATGACAAAAGGGCTGGAGAAGTTGCTGCTATCATCTTGGGGGATCTATACCATCCTTCTATTCCAGTCGGTCTGGATGTTGAGAATGTCTTTCCTGTCAGACTCACTATTGACCATTTGGAGTTTGGTGCAGAAATTTTTGAATCTGGTCATCATCAAAGTCTTATGTTGGTTGGAGCTTATCTTTTTATTATGTAATGTTGGATATTGCTCAAGGGCAGGTGGTCCTGATCCTGATGAAAACAGGGTGTCTCTCAGTTCAGTATTCCTGATGTTATTGTTAACTAGTTTCCCCACTCAACAGACCTCTGTTTCTTCTTGTCTTCCTGTCCACTTTAGTACAGTGCCCTTCTTCTATCTGTACTTCTGTGTTATTCTTACATTTACTTTCATAGAGGCCAAGAATGTGTCAGAAGCATCTGTCCATCTCATAGGTCAATTATTTTTAGTGTACCAATCTACCAGAGTGTTCTTAGGTCCCACATGGTGCATGTGATGATGTTCCTTTATGAATACTCTCAGTTTTTTTTTTTTTCCCCATAGCACACTTTTCTCATCCACCCTGGTGAAGGTTGATAGATGCGGAAGACTGTGTTAACCCAGGCTGCAATTAATTTTAATTGGGTATGATCACTGTATTCCTTTCTGCCATGGGGTGTGTCTTGGGCAGGCCAAACCTGGCAGTGCCCATCCCTCTCTCAGTTGGATTTTCTTGTTGGGTCACACCCCCCATGTGGCAAGTAGCTCTGGGTGACCTGTTGACCTCAAGCAGACGGGGACCTTTGGCCTCTTTTAGTGGTAGTTCATGGGCGTCAAAACATCAGGATGATGTTTTCCTGAGCACCTGGTTACTCATTCACTGCAAATGGCTAGATATATGATTGTTAAGATAAGGTGAAGAGACTGGGACTTGAGGCAGTCCAGGTTGTTAGTTATATGTCTGTATTTGCTTATGAACGTGTGTGTGTGTGTGTGTGTGTGTGTGTGTGTGTGTGTGTGTGTGTGTGTGTGTTGTTCTTGCACACATGCATTAGTGAAGGTGTATGTGTGCCTATGCATTGTCCTTGCAAGTACAAACATACATGTGTTTTTTTTGCACCAAATGTTTAACATTCTCTATGTTTCCATGCTGCATAAGTTCCTTACCACTGCAGATTTGTCATGTGTAATTCACTTCATCATGCTGCTTTCTCAGGGGAGAGTATGTGCCATGATTAATGTGGCATCATCCACCTTTTTTTTTTTTTTTTTTAATTCCTTTTTTTTTGTCATGTCAGTGTCAAAGCAGATTTTCCAAAGAAGTTTTGTCAGGAACAGCTTTCATTTTGCCGTGTTTCTGTGTACATGTGTTAAGTATTAAGCATATGCTACTGGCAGGAACAGCTTTCACTTTGCCATGTGTACAGTGTATATGTGTTGAGCACATACTGTACTACTAATAGCTCCTCACAAGACCGGTTGATCAGGGTACAATATGAAAGACAAGCACCCATGCGTATCAAGGCTCCAAGTTTAATGTCTAATAAACAGCCCCTTTCCCTTCTGTTCTTGGGTTGTACTGTGGTTTTTTTTTTCGTTTGTTTTCTTTTATTTTCTTCCCCACGTTGTCCATTCACCTTTGCAAAAAAAGGGGAAGGGGTGAGGGGGGAGGGAGGGGGAGAGAGAGAGAGAGAGAGAGAGAGAGAGAGAGAGAGAGAGATCAAGGGTTAAGGTATAGTTATGTGCCCCTTTCTTTTCAGTGCAAGAATTAAACCTTCATTCATGGACTGTGTTTTTTAAAAGAAAGTGAAGTAAATTAATTTTTTAAGTTTGCACGTTATCCATTCACATTTGTGTGTGTGTGTGTGTGTGTGTGTGTGTGTGTGTGTGTGTGTGTGTGTGTGTGTGTGTGTGAGAGAGAGAGAGAGAGAGAGAGAGAGAGAGAGAGAGAGAGAGAGAGAGAGAGAGAGAGAGAGAGAGAGATGTGTGTGTGAGTGTGTGTGTGTGTGCCCTTGTATTCATGACTCATGTCCTCAGTTATTTGTGACAAATAACATTTTTTAAGTGACTCTTTATTTTGTGTGTGTGTGTGTGTGTGTGTGTGTGTGTGTGTGTGTGTGTGTGTGTGTAAGCGTTGTGTGTGTGTGTGTGTGTGTGTGTGTGTGTGTGTTAGATTGAAAAAGATCCATTTAATTTTTTTCTCCTAGGAATAACAGCACTAAAGATATATTTCTGTTGCATTTTAATGCATCAGAAAATGTTACACAGTCAATCAAATACGTACTTGCAAGTCTGCACAAACGCACATGATTACTTGATCGCATGATTTACTCCACCTCCCTTTTTGCTGGGCACTAAAGGGGTAGCTGTTCCAATGTGACTTTTGGCAATGAAGATTATTCTTCGTTACCATGATACGAATCATTGAGTAAAGTTAGCATCTTCATTGGATATTTATTGACACACATATGAAAGTAATTGACTGCACATCTTCATTGGATATTTATTAACACACATATGAAAAGTAACTGACTGCACATCTTCGCATGATATTTATTAAGATACATATGAATGATGTAATTGACTGTGAAGAGGTCAGTGGATGGAAGAGAAGGAAAGGAAGAATGAGGGATCGTATGACTACCACGTCTGAACGAACACTGATGCCCATTGTGAGTCTTAGAAACCGCCTTTCTCTTATTAGTTTGTACACAGCGGTATGGCTTGGCACAACTGGCTTTCTTGTTTTGATCAGAATTTTACTTTATGAGGGCTGGCTTTTATGTGTCCATACAAACTGTGTGCTTTTGGTGTGTTAAGAGAATGTAGTGTTGCGTGCTTCTGTACACATGAACTTGCATTTTATGAAATTTGTATAATCTCCATATTTTGATTTACTCTTTTTTCTTTCCTCCTCATTTTGAGGTTCCTTTGTGTATGTTTTTTTAAAAAAGAAAAATTCAGTTGATGTGTTTGTTCTTTAGTTGTGTGCTAGTTTTCAGTCATAAAGTCTGAGGACTGATTGTGTTCTATGGTTTTGTGTGTGTGTGTGTGCAGAACACATGAAAGATCTGTCTCATTAGCCCAGTGTGGCAGCACACACAATGAGTGTGTTCCGTTGTTGTTGTTGTTGTTGTTGTTGTTGTTGTTGTTGTTGTTGTTGTTGTTGTTGTTGTTGTTGTGTGTGTGTGCAGGAACACATAAAAGACATGTTACGTTTGCTAGTGTGGCAACACACACAAGTGATTGTGTTCTGTTGTTGTTGTTGTTCTTTTTCTTGTTTGTGTGTGTGTGTGTGTGTGTGTGTGTGTGTGTGTGTGTGTGTGTGTGTGTGTGTGTGTGCAGGGAAAACATGAAAGATCTGTCTTATTTGCTCAGTGTGGCAACGCACACAAATTATTGTGTTCTGTTGTGTGTGTGTGTGTGTGTGTGTGTGTGTGTGTGTGTGTGTGTGTGTGTGTGCAGGGAAGACATGAAAGATCTGTCTCATTTGCTCAGTGTGGCAACACACACAAGTGATTATGTTCTATTGTGTGTGTGTGTGTGTGTGTGTGTGTGTGTGTGTGTGTGTGTGTGTGTGTGTGTGTGTTGCATGTGTGCAGGGAACACAGAAAAAGACATGTGTCATTCGCCCAGTGTGGCAACACTCACAAGTTCTATGACACTGCTGCTGAAGCTGTACATGATGTTAAAGATGGATCCACAGTCCTGTTTGGAGGTAATGGCTGCAGATTTTCTTTTTTTTTGTTTTTTTTTGTTGTCGTTTAATTGAACTCCAACAATCAGTTGTGTAATGATTGCAGTATTGAAGAATGTGCTGACCAGAGGATCACATTTAGCAGTCACAGATTAACTGTAACAAAAATGCTGGATTAGGAAGGATCAAGAAACCAGTGAGCGAGTCTAACATAAAATAAAAAAAATGGCTAGCTCTGTGTGTATGTGTGTGTGTGTGTGTATGTGTGAGTGTGTGTGTGTGTGTGTGTGTGTGTGTGTGTGTGTGTGTGTGTGTGTGTGTTGTGTAAGTGTATGTTTGATGTTCTTTCATCTTCATCCATTTAACATCCTCAGTCATCATGTTGACTCTTTTGTTGGTAAGTGTCTCCTAAGTTCTGACAGTTAATGTTCTGTACACTGACCTGTGGCAGGGTTTGGATTATGTGGTCTCCCGGAGAATCTTATCCATGCACTGATGAGGAAGAATGTGAAAGATTTAACGGCAGTCAGCGACAATGCGGGGATGGCCGACTTTGGTTTGGGCGAAATGCTTCAACGGAAACAGGTAAGGCTGGACTCTTTTGGTTCTCTGGCCACATGCTGCTTTTTTTTTTTCTATCTTGGAAATGATTCTGGCATCATAAATCAGTGGTATGCCATGGTTATGTCATTGCAAGCGTCAGCCTGTATGTTTGGCCTATCCTTCCAGTTGAAGTGGTTCATAGGGATTTTTTTTTCTTTTTAAACACATTCTTAGTTTTAGCTTCAGCGGTGGCACCCTCCAGAGGGAGAGCTCAGTCATTCCGGAAATGTTGTGTGCATAATATAAGACAATATTAATAATTCAGCATTTTCACATTAGAGTAACTGTCTAACTGGACTACAAATAAAGAAAAAGATAACTTTAAAAAGCGAACTCTAAGTCAAGGAAAATATCCGAAAGAGACATGCCTGATAATGACGGTAAGTATGCTTGAAGGGGCAAACAACCAAACAAGACATGAATGCTAGTTAATCTTTTCTCGCCACAAATACATTTTGCGTTATTACTGTACTTGGTTTTTAAAGCATCAAGTTTATTCTATAGTATATAGAAATAAAATTTTCTGTATTGATGCAAATTACTTATTTTAATATTAGGGTTATTAATAAAGCTTTCAAAACATAACAGCTGAGTGTTATTTGCATTATTAATAGCTAGACCTTGTTGATTGTTTTGTTTCCTGAATCGACTATAAAATGTTTTTTTTTAACATGTTATATCCCTCTTGTAAAGTAAGATGCAAATATAAAGGCGTCACTGAGTTTTCATTCCTAGCACCTCTTTTTGCTTTTCTGTCAACAAGTTCATTGCCGAAAATACCACAATGTGAGGGAATCCAACAGAATGTGACTTCCGTTCCTTTGCACATTAATACATGAATAAGATGACATATTTCCTTTAAAATGGGATTATTATTGAGTGAGTTAGAGAACTTTATAGACTGTAGAACAGACATCAAATCGACCATAAAGACCCACTTTAACAATTGTGTGGTAAATCAATTAAATAAGATAAAGCCATAATAATGGCTACCATTTCTGCAACTAAATTGATCTGTGCTTTCCAATAATAAGTCTTTTCCACTTTTAGTGAAGGTATTACAAAAGCAGAACCTGCCTGATTAGTATGTAACAAGGAGCCATCAGTGTATACTTTAAGATGATCTGAATATTTATTTATAGTATGCATTTTTACTGTATATGACAAAATATTTGGTTGATCGTTTTTACTAACATCTGTATAATCGAGATCAAAATTTGCTCAGTTCCTTTCCCAATCAGGAAGAGAATTAGATGTCGTTTTCAACAGAGAATCAAGACTGATGGCGGATTCTTCCAAAAGATCTGCTGTATAGGAACCAATGGTGGAAAGAGACATAATCAATTGAGCTCTTTTAGGATAATGAGACTCAGGCTTCACAGCAATTTCAGTGCTATCAACGTCTTCATTTGAAGAGCATTTAAGTACATATTTCGAAACAGCCAATTTTCTGTATTCATCCAAGGATAAAACATCAAGTTCTCTATAAGTTCACATAGTAGATGCATGGAAAGGAACACCAAGACACAGTTTATAGGCTTTGCTATCTATACTTTGCAATTTTTGTAACAAATATTTAGGAGCACTGAAGAATGCCTCTTGTGCATAAGATAGTTTAGATCTAATCAGAGATGTCACTAAATGCTTTAAGATTTTTGCATCCTGACACCAACTTTGCTGGCTAATAATTTTTAGGAAATGAAGTGCAGTGTCTCTTCGAGTGGGTTGCCTCCTGAAAGCTTGTTATTGGCTACTCCCTGTGGGTTGCTGGTGTTGGGGTTGTGGTGGGCTAGGCCGTGCTGCAGCTGTGGACAGGGGTCGGAATGAGAGGCGTGGGTGCAATGCCAGATATGCAGTTCTTGTCATATAAACTAGAACTGATCCTCACTCTTTGGCCAGCCTACTTGAAGATACTGTTACAGGTTACCTTTCACCACTTCTGGGTCATTACTGCATGTTGTGCTGAACTGCTTGTCAGCGGTGACAGCCTGTGTCATGCAGTGTGAGCTGCCCCTTATCTCTGCCCATGGTTGAGGAGTGCCTACTGTCACAGCTGGCTGACAATGTTGTGTGCTGTGTTTTATGTCATGGAATGTTGACACTAGTGCTTTCATGTGTTTTGTTTTTAAGGCGATGGTAAAGGGATAGTGTTGGTTGATCAACTTGCCAAGAGTGCCGCAAGGAGTGTTGAGCAGATTGCCTGCCCCTCACACTTGTGAGCTGACTTCAAGGTGGTGACAGCTCTGATACAGCCCTTTGTGGTTGTCTGGGCTATAAGCAGCATTACCTGTTAGTGTTTTGATAGTATCAGAGCTGCCAAGTGCTGTGCTTTTAGTGTTACATGCTACAGTTTTGTTGACAATGCTGTGCTGCTGCGCGCTGTGACAGAATGCTACACCATAAAACACAAAAAAATATTTAAAAAAAAAAAATGCTTCAGACTTAATGGTAGCTTCAGTCAATCAAAAACACCGTTGATCTGTACACTGCAGACTTATTTTGTTAGAAATTGGCCAAGTTCAAGAAAGGAAAAGATGAAAAATTAGAAAAAAATCACTAAAGTCAGTCATAATTTGCCCGCCATTTGATTATTTTCATCGGTGGCCATTTTGATTTTTTTGTAGCTGAAATCAGAATCATATGATAACTAGCGAGATTTCCATCTTTTTAGTCCACCATCATGTTGTGTGTGAAGCTAAGTGTGACTGAAAGTGCTCTGGAGTCTGATTGGTCACATCGTACACAGGTGCTTAACTTCGGCATGCTACACTTACAATGTCAAATTGCTAAACTATGTGCCGTTGAGACCTTGGCAGCTGTGGATTAATATACAAGGTTGATGTCTCCTTAAATGCTAGTGATGATGTGAATGGTAAAACTGATAGGAGTGATAACATTTGCTGGCATGTTGATATGTTTTGGTTTCAGATCAAGCGGATGATCTCCTCCTTCATCGGGCAGAACGCAGTGTTTGAAAGTCAGTACTTGTCCGGAGAACTTGAAGTGGAGTTGACACCACAGGTTGGTCATTCCATGTCTGAGACTTCCGCCGCTGCTAACTGCCTTCTTTGTTGTTTCATGTCATGCTGTTTGTGATGTTGTGGCATAATTGTAAGGATTGTAGATCTCCTATGGATAGACACTGTAGACATTTCTTTTGATAATTAATCACTGAATGCTGACATGGATTTAAAGATCTTTTAACCAGTGAATATTATCGTCCACATGTCGATACAGACTTGTTTACCCATATGATTTTGCCATATTTCACACACATTTTTGGTGAAGAAACAATGAATGCGACGGGAAAAGAAAAAAACACACACACACAATGGGGAAAAAATCTACAGACAAACTTTTTGAGTGATGATTGCACTTGCGTTGTTGTTGATGTTTTTTTTTTTTTTAACCAAAGAGCGACTCTTGTGTGCAAAATCACGTCTTGCTGTGTCTGACAATACACCAATATTTTGGAAGAATTGTGGGAACTACAGCCCCTGAAATATGGGCGAGAGAGAACATGAACTGGTGCTAGAGTATGCTAATAAATAAGATTTGAAAATAATCTCTTTTGGATGAAACTATTTCTACTGTAGTTACTGGAATATATGGTATCGCTCTATCCCCCAGGTGTAAGTAAAAACAAATTCCCTCTCTCCCCATCCTTTCACAAACATTTGGAAGATCCCCCACCCTTTTCCCCAATTTAGAGAATATGTACACTGTCATTGTAGAAGTTACATGCATTTTAGTCTGAAAGTACACCCATAGCAGTTTCAGAGTAAACAGGTCGGTGCACATGGAGGAATAAAGGATCTATTATAGAAACGATTTCCCGTCTTCATCCTGCAGGCATTGCCAGGCTTTGTCTTGCACTCTTCCACATCAGTGAAGCCCAGATTCGAACCACAGCATTGCCACCACCGTCTCCCAGCCAATGAACAAATGCAGTTATACTGATTACACCATAAAGTTGCTAGTCAAATGATAGAGGCGATGAAGAAGATGAAGATGATAGAAAAATGTCATGCCTTCAGTTTATGCATTTCTGATGATGATGATGATGATGATGATGATGGCGGTGGCGGTGGTAAAATTGCACGGTTTCAGTTTATGCTTTCATGGTGATGATAATGGTAATAAGATGGCATACCTGTGGTTTTTTCTTTTTCATTTGTGGCAGTGATGATGATGATATGTAATTCATATGTTTAGTTTGCATCTGGGATAAGAACGGTGAAATGACATGCCTTCCGCTTTCACATTTGTGATAATGATGGATGTTTCATGCCATCAGTTTTCTCATGATGATGGTGGTGGTGAAATGGCCGACCTTTAGGTCATGGGGAATAACAAGCCCTCTCAGCACAGCCCAGTGTCTTCTGTTTTAGGGATATCACTATGTCAACTACAAAACTTATTCAGTTATGAATGTCATACTTAACTCTTTCTAGACTAAGGACTGCATAGCCGGTCCTTATGTTTACAACCTTTGTATACTGAGGACCGCATATCCAATCCTTATGTTTACAACCTTTGTATACTGAGGACCGCATATCCAATCCTTATGTTTACAACCTTTGTATACTAAGGACCGCATATCCAACCCTTATGTTTACAACTTTGTATACTAAGGACTGCATATCCGGTCCTTATGTTTACAACCTTTGTATACTAAGGACCACATATCCGATCCTTATGTTTACAACCTTTGTATACTAAGGACGCGTGGTGAAAGAAACACAACAAATTGCCATTACAATGTGACTGAAGCCCTGAAAACAGTTGAATAATTTCAGGGCATAAAACCAGTTAAATAATGTAAGTTGAAAATAAAATGAGGCAGGGAACAGTAAACAATAAGCAGTACTCAAGTAGGGTAAGTCTTGCTCCCATAAGAAAACCTAACATAGAGTAACTTTCATTCAGGACTGGCACAGTCTTGAATAAAAGTTACGCTAGTTAACGTAAATTTTTTGTTCAAAGGGTGTGTACCACCCATGCATACTGCCATACCAAATAAATTGAAAAATAAACTTTGCTACATTGTTTGTGGTTTCTCAATCATTTATAAACATAACTTGAAAAAAATCACAGGCCTGTGTTCATTCATTTGTTTTTTTTTAATGGTTTTTTTAGAAAATATACACAGAAATGGTCAGTTTCTGGGGGAAGTAAGGGGAGATGATAGCTAGTATAGAATGAGTTGATGTTGACAGTTGCCTGCTGCTGACATAAGGCAGGCTTTTGCCAAATGTTGACGATAGGCAGTTGGCTTGCCTGATGTTGACTGTCATGTTGAAGCGTACCATGGCCAGAATTTTGCCGTTTGTTGAATTAGATGACACTCTTTTGACTGATGTGGAGAATTCTGCTCAGTGCATACAGTGTACTCTCTCACTAGACATAGAAAGAGACATGAAGACAAGCACCTCAGTGTGTGTGTGTGTGTGCGTGTGTGTGTGTGTGTGTGTGTGTGTGTGTGTGTGTGTGTGTGTGTGTGTGTGTGTGTGTGTGTGTGCGTGCGTGTGGTGTGTGTGTGTGTGTGTGTGTGTGTGTGTGTGTGGTGTGTGTGTGAGGGAGAGAGAGATAGAGACTATGTACCTGTGAGAAGATTGGAATTTGTGATGAAAGATCAGGGGGGTAGAATCTCCTCTGTTATGCCGGCGGGAGGGGAGGGGGGAGGGGGATGGGGGGGGGGGGGGGGGTGCTGGGGAGGGGGAGGGGGCTGGGGAGGGGGGGGGGGGGGGGGGGGAGGGGGAGGGAGGAGACTGGGGAGGGGAGGGGACTTGGGGGGATAGAAACAGTGATCATGTTTTCTAAATACATAGTTTGTGTGTCCATGTGAGTATTTGAAATGATGATGATGATGTTGAAAAATGTCATGCTTTCAGTTTGTCCATATGATTGAAGATGGTGTTCAAACAATGTGCCTTCAGTGCGTGCATTCACGATGACAAGCATGATATAAAACCTTCATGTCTTCAGTTTAGGCTTGGCAGGGAACAATTGCATGATGTAAACCTTCATGTCTTCAGGTTATGCTTGGCAGGGAACTCAGACAGTTACAAGCATGATGTAAAAACTTCATGTCTTCAGTTTACGCTTGGCAGGGGACTCTGGCATGACAAGCACAATGTAAAAACTTCATGTCTTCGATTTACGCTTGGCAGGGGACTCTGGCAGAGCGGATACGTGCAGGAGGGGCGGGCATCCCAGCCTTCTTTACCCCACACAGGCTATGGCACGCTGGTTCACCAAGGTGGTGCCCCCCATCAAGTATGATAAAGATGGAAGATCGAACTTCGCAGCAAGCCCCGGGAGGTAAAGAGAGGACAGACTATTACATGAAGAACTTTGTGGTTTTTGCTGCCCTATTACTGTTTGGGGAGGGGATAAGAGCCTCATTCAGGGAATGTGTCAAATCTTTGAATTAGATGTTCACGTAGGTTTTGTTTTGTTTTTTTTTAATTTATTTTTTCTCCTTGCAAAAACGTAATATTTTTCAAAGATTTATTGCATTTCATTCACATCAGCATATGATTCACACCACGTACATTTTCACAGCCAAATATTTTAGATTTTAACCAGGTACCACAATCAGTTTCCGTACCGTGTGTTAACATATTTGCAAGGGAAGGTTTTCAAAAACTGATTAAATACAGAAAAAACAGACAAAAAAAAAAACAAAAGAGAAAACAACAGAGAAAGAGAGAGAGAGAGAGAGGGGAGGTGGGGGTGGACACTGACAAAGCCACCAGGGGATCCAAACGTACATGCATATCAAGTAACACCGAGACAGACTAGTCCCTCAGCATGCACGTTAAGTAAAAAAAATACATTTCTATTTAAGATGTGTCTTTAAGGAGGTTTTAAAAGTCTCTAAAGGGTGCATGTTACGCAGAGAAGAAAGCAGACCATTCCACAGAGCAGGTGCCTGGTAAGAGAAAAATATGTAAAGAAAAAAATGGAGGTCATTGAAAGTGTTTTTGTGAAACTTAAAAACTTGTGTTGCTTGTAGGGATGAGGTTTGAAATAATCTGAATTTTTGCCAGCAAAAGTTAAGGACTTTGTTCATGTGTGTCATTTTTTGTTTGTTTGTGTAAGCATGTGTTGTTTGTGTGTTCTTGTGTTTGTCTCTACAAATTTGTGTGTATGTATGTGTGTGTGTGTGCGTGTGCGTGTGCGTGTGTGTGCGTGTGCGTATGTGTGTGTGTGTGTTCACAGAGCCGCAATTTCAATGGAACAAATTACATCATGGAAGAAGCAATCATTGGAGACTTCTCAATGATCAAGGCATGGAAAGCTGACAAGGCGGGGAACCTGACTTTCAGGTGGTACTTGGTTTTCTTTCCACTCTCTCAGCTTGTCAAAACACTTTTCTCACAAATGCCCGTCCCCTAATTGGCGTGGAACACTTCCATAGTATCAGGACCCTCGAAGGGAAAAAAGAAACCAGTTGCAAGAGCAAGGAGGTAACCATGTCTCCATAACCACACCATACATTCCCATAGTACTTGGATCCTCGAAGAAAAAAAAAAAAACAATCGCAAGAGCAAGGAGGTAACCATGTCTTCATCAACAGGCACCCTTTCCATGTGCCCTTCTTTCTAAGCCAGAAACCGTAAGCCCAAGCAGCCCTTGACTATAACCTTGCTCCTGCTGATCACTCCGTCATCCAATTGCAGGCCCGGATGACCAAAGACGGAGCAGGTTAGCTGTTCTGTCAGAGCTTGGAAGATATGTCTTCAGAGGACAGAGTCAGGTTTTCGATGCTCCCTGTTACGGCGATGCCTTGGAAAGACGCACGCATGATTACATGCTGGCACATTGGCAAGTGAAAACCAGGCTTCTGTGCAGGCTTTTACAAATGTCTCCTTTAAACCCTCTTCTTTCTGATTTTCTTAGGTATAGAGTATGTTGTTTGCTGAATGTTTTTGAAATGTAAATGTGCGTATTTTATGTGGAGATATATAATCAGGCATAGAAATGTATGGATAATAAAGTTACATGGATTAATATTCCTTGAAATCAAGTATTTTGTGTAGATGAGTAGCTTGTATGTGTGCGTGTGTGTGTGTGTGTGTGTGTGTGTGTGTGTGTGTGTGTGTGTGTGTGTGTGTGTGTGTGTGTGAAGCCGCCATGGTGTAGCTGTTGGCATGGTAGATTCCTGGCTGAGAGGTTGTGGGTTCGATTCCTATATCAGTCATCTCTGTTTCTGGGATTTTGAGCCCATTACCAGCTCATACCCAGAGTTGAGTTGCTATGGGCTTTGTTGGGAAGACTGCAACCACAAACTAGAGTTTCAGCCACTTGATTCATACCTCTCTGAAAATGTTGCTTGAATTTTCTTCCCAACACTGCAGATTCCTGCATCTCTCAGGCATTGTTGATGCAGGGATATGTTACTTTGAAAGTAAGCGCAGAGTACAGCACTGTTTTAGAAAGAAAAGCCACACTGCACACATCATCCCCTGACTTTTGAATTTTTATTCAAGACGGGTGGCAGCTACGATGATACGATATCATGATGCAAGCAAAAGAAAAAGAAAAAACTTTTTTCCGCAATTTTCATCAGTTCTCACCTCGGGAGTTACTACACTGAACGTGGTCAATAATTCATAGATTTTTTTTTTTCATAACTTTTGAAACTGATGTTTGAAATGTGTCTTTTTTGTTCTTGTGTTTGTCAAATTCACATCCAAAGCAGTGTGGCTTTGCTACCAGCTTGTAAAGTCTGCAATTGATAGACATTTTCACCTTGACCGTGTCAGCTGCATTAAGACATTTTCACCTTGACCATGTCAGCTGCATTAACATTACTCTCCTCAGTTTTCTCTCTTGGAAAAAAAAATTGTTGCTTTGTAAAGGTCATTATAAATCCCCTTCTTACTTTGTCAACTGCCATGTTTCCAAAGTGATCTGTTCTTTCACTGAAACTTTTCAACTTTGTCAGTTGCCATGTTTCCAAAATAATCTGTTCTTTCTCTGAAACTTTTTAACACTGTCAGTTGCCGTGATTCCAAAATAATCTGTTCTTCTCTGAAAACTTTTTAACTTTGTCAGTTGCCGTGTTTCCAAAATAATCTGTTCTTTCTCTGAAACTTGTGTTATTATTGTTGCAGTGTCTGTTGAAATTTACTTTGCATCGGCCATTGAGTAAAACGGGTTTTTTTTTCTCTCTTTTTTTCCCTTTATATGTCCAAACAAGTTCATTTTTGCTCTTACTTCTAGTAATTTTATCTCAAAATGTTGCCAATTCACCTCTTGTTTCTGTCACACAGATGGCTGAAGTTTATGATGTACACACGTTTGCTTCTCCTCGTCTGCTTACATTGTTTTGGGCCCTATTTTCACTCCTAGGTTTTCACTGCAATTATCTTGCTATCAATTAGTTGCAGCTTACACATTGTTTTTCTGGAACATTTTTTAGTTTTTTGCAGTTGCAATTTCCATATCACTGTGCTTTGTAGCCTGGAAAGATTATACTAACAAAATGTTGCAGATTCAGTTTACGTATCATTGTGCTTTGTAGCCCGGAAATGACTGTATTTGACAATATCTTATCTGCCTTTTTGATCACGGTTGCTACAGAAAGGCAGCCCGAAACTTCAACTTCACCATGTGCAAGGCCTCGCCCATCACCATCGCAGAAGTGGAGGAGGTGGTGGAGCTGGGTGAGATCCCCCCCTGAAGATGTGCACGTCCCCCACCTCTATGTGCAGCGCGTCATCAAGGGACCGAAGTTCGAGAAGAGAGGATTGAGGGGGGGTGGGGGGGGGGGGGGGGGGAGGGAGGGGCTGGGGGGACCTCGCACAGTGTAAGAGTGGGTTATTTACGTAGGTGGTAAAAATAAAAGAATTCTAAGTTTATGATACACTGACCTGTCCAGATTAGTGCTTTATTCTTACTTGTAAGAGTACAAAAGTTTTCATTTCATTTTATTTCGGAATTTTCCTTTCATTCCCAGACTCTTGAATGTTCACCATGGAAGACCAGCACACATCACAAATGCACACTTATATACATACATGCCACTCCTGCCTCCTATACAGCACCCATTTCTCTCTCTCTCTCTCTCTCTCTCTCTCTCTCTCTCTCTCTCTCACACACACACACACACACACACACACACACACTCTCTCTTTTGCTCACTCTCTTTCTATCTCTGTTCACTCTCTCTCTTTCTCTCTCTCTCTCTCTCTTCTCTCTCTCTCTCTCTTCTCACACACTCTTTCTCCCCCTTCCTCCCCCTCTCTCTCTCTCTCTCTCTCTCTCTCTCTCTCTCTCTCTCTCTCTGTCTCTCTCTGTCTCTCTGTCTCTGTCTCTCTCTCTGTCTCGTGTCTCTCATACACCCATGCAAAAACATTCAACAGAATGCTGTATGCGGGACTCATTCCCATTCTCTTTTGTTTGACAACAGAAACTGAAACATAATGTGGGTGATGAAAAGCCTGCCACAGATGAGAGAGCGCTCCGCAGAGAGCGCATTGTCCGCCGTGCTGCCGTGGAGTTAAAGGATGGCATGTGTGGTATCCTTTCCTTTGGGTGGATATGTTATAATTGTTCGCTTGTTGAGGGACTCTTTTCTTTTCTTTTTTTTTCTCTGCAAACCTGGGATTGTTTAATTACATTGGTCAGTGTGATTTTTTTCAACATTCAGCAAGAAAAAAAATTGGTCAAATGGGAAAATAATTACAGATAGATGAGATATGGAAAAGAACTCATCAGAATTTTGGAAAGGGAGTCAGGAAGGGTCCATGTGTGTGACCCGTTTGTGATTCTCAGTTCAGCACCTCACAGGTCCCTGATTCAAAACTTGATAAGGTCTCCAGATTGAAGGCATTTATTGTTTCAGCCGTCTGTGTTTGCGGTCTTGATTTGATACAGCTATTCAGCAGAACTTGATAGTCCTGTTCATCGTTGTATAAACTGTGGACACTATAGCAATTTACAAGAACAAAAGAACACCCAATTTTTGTTGGTACAGTGTTGACAAGTCCAAAGCTTTCATCTTCTTTAATCAAACAGATCTTCATTGGTTAGCAGTTTCACAACCAAATTGATGAAGCTTCATCGCAAACTTTGAACGACTGGCGATCACAAATTGTTACGTTTTTCAGCTCCATCCTGTTGGCTTTAATTTTGTTGATCTCTGAAGGTTTTTGCACATCGTTTTGTTTACTGAAGTTATGATGAAACACATACGTGTCTTCCTTTCTATTTATATTTGAAAAATAGATTGCAGTTTGCTGAAATTCATGATGAAACTGCTGCTTTTGCTTCTCGAAACGAAACTTCAGCGTCTGCCATTGGAACTGGTGTGCTCAGTACAAGTCTGTGCAGATTTCAATGATAGAGTCAGCTAAAATTGTGATTTTACGCAACATGCACTTCTTATTTGAATAAATGTACCAGTATGATACACAGAGCAAAGTGACTTCCCCCCTGTTCTCTCCAGATACGTGTTCTGTTTGGTTCCTAATAGTATTATTTTTTTGTTTTTTCTTTTGAAAATACATTCATTTTGATAAGTTTTTGTTTTTAAATCTTGTCTTCAGCCTCCGCTTTCCCCTCCCCAGTCCTTCTTCACCCAACAAGTCTTATCGCAACTAAGGTTTTAGACCAGCCTTTGAAGGAAATTTAACAACTCTTGTAAGCATATTGAAAAAAGAAATATGATAAATTTGGAAAACAAAGAATCGCACTATTTCTAAGTATTGTCACCTAATGGGGCATGGAAAAAGTAAAATGTAGTCAAAAAAAAAAAAGTTGAAATTTTGTGAGAGGAAAGTTTTCATGACACCACCTTCCCCCTCCTGCCCCTCCCCCCCCCCCCCCCCCCTCTCTCCCCCAGCATCCCCCTCCCTACTATGTGTGTGAGTGTGTGTGTGTGTGTGTGTGTGTGTGTGTTTCCCTCTGTGTGTGTGTGTGTTTCCCTCTGTCTGTGTGTGTTTCCCTCTGTGTGTGTGCGTGTGTGTGTGTTTCCCTCTCTCTCTCTCTCTCTGTGTTTCTCTTGCTCTCTCACATGCATCTGCATGTACACACACACACACACACACACACACACACACACACACACACACACATACACAAGCACACCAAAAAGGGTAGGCTGTTTCTCACAACAAATAGCTGTGCAGTTAACTGACAGCTGGTTGGTGTACTGAGAGTGATACCATTTGATTGCTGGTAGGGACAAACAGCTCTGGTAATGAACATGGAACTGGTGGTTTCACTCCTGTGAAGTTGAGCTTTAGACTACATACCAGTTATCTTTGCTGCTATGATGATCAGTGTAGGTCAAAGGTGTCAGTGTGTTTGCAAGATTGAAATGTTTATGAGTATTTACATGCATCCTGAGTATATATATAAATATATATATATATATATATATATGTATGTAAAGGAATGTGATGGCTTAAAGGTAAGAACTGTTTTAATCTTAAAATCAAAATTACATACAGTTTGCACATAGGGGAAAAACGTACATTAGATGTCATGCTTATTGAAAGTCTGATTTTTGTTTCAGAATACTCAAAACTTACACCATGAATACTGAATAGTTACAGAAAGGGCAAACGGGTCTTGGGGAAGGGGTGTGGATGTGGGAGGAAGAGAGGGGAGGGGGGGGGGGTGGTGGTAGGAGTAGGAGTGGTTGGATAGGATGGGTGAGTAGAAGGGGCCCTGCCTTTATTTTGACAGTAGTATGGTCACCTGAAGAGCATGCTCCTTAACACTACACAGTGAATCTCGGCATTGGGATGCCGACAATGGCCAGCAATTACGTCAAGCCTGGGATGATTGTCCATCTGCATAGTGAGAACGGTATACTGGGAATGGTGAGTGCCTCATCTTCTGACGATGTAGCTTTTTTTGCTAAAAAGGACCAAAAAAAATCCATTCACTAGGGTCTCGCTGTGTTTAGATTGAACTTCAGTATTCTGCAGAAATTCTTGCAAAATATTTTCTTTTTTCTTGTCTGTCACTTTGACTTGGCCTTTTTTGTTTTTATCTTTTTAATTGTCTTCCACTGTTTTTCTGGTGTTGTGGCCCATTATCCAGTCTCTGTTTTGCAAGACCTTTGCACATTTTTCTCCTGTTGCAGTGTATGACTGGCCAGCCCATTTCCCCTAGCACAGACGTGAATAGATGGCATGAGCAGGATGAGTTGGATTTATGCACAGTGCTTGGTGATAAAAGCTTTCTTCCATGTTCAGTAATGGGTTATTCTTCTGCCTGCCAGTCATGAATTTGCGCTGACTCAAACTGAAAGACTATTGAGGTACAAATGATAACTGATAAGATGATTTCAACAGGCTTTGTAAAAGTTGATGTACCCTCTGATTTGGCGGATGTGTCCTTGGTTTCAGGATCAGCAATGCCTGGTCTCATGTACTGCAGTGTTGTCAGTTGATAAGCTGTTGTGTCATGAATTTCGAATTGAGCGTAAATTTTCAGGACAGGCAGTTGATTTGGACACAGCCAAGACTTTTTTACTGTGTGTGCAGACCTGTTTAGCCATATAATTTTGCCATATTTTGTACACGTTTAGTGGAAATATGATG
The DNA here is from genome assembly GCA_016801955.1 of Conus betulinus. Classification (NCBI taxonomy): domain Eukaryota; kingdom Metazoa; phylum Mollusca; class Gastropoda; order Neogastropoda; family Conidae; genus Conus; species Conus betulinus. The sequence continues at coordinate 237,993 of JADBJO010000260.1, read as the reverse complement.
AATACGATGAACTAAAAAAGAAATACATCGAAAAAAATCCTGGAGATGGAAGTTTTTGAGTGGTAATTGCACTTGCAGAGTCTAGCCATGGTGGAGGCTTTCACCAAAGAGCCACAACATTTGCAAGTTTCCCCGCGCACAAAATAAATGCTAGGCACCATCTGTTGCTTCAAGCATCAAAAAATCCGGCGAAAGAGCATGAGCTTGTGCTAAAGTATGCTGATGATTCAGACTTGAAAGCAATTTGTATTAGAAAGAACCTGTTTCACCATAGTTTATGCAAGATCATGTGGTTACAATCAGGCAGAGGGCTGTCTGGTGTGATGGCAGGTATCCCCCCCCCCCCCCCCCCACACACACACACTTCAATCTTCCACTTTTATAGAAATTTGGAATATTGTACACACTGTAGTAAAAAAAAAAATGCTCTTTTCTGTTGAAAAGTGCACCAAATAGCAGTTTTAGGGTGAACAAGTCTGACAGTTACTAGTAATGTAGTATTCCACTGCTGTGATACAAACAATGCATGTTTGTCGCAGCATGGTTGACACTTTCTCACTGGAGCACACCTGTTTTGTAGAAAACTCTCTTATTTTGGATTTGGAATACTCTATAAGTCAATTTTCAGGGTAAACAGGTATGTGTGTTGAGAACCCTGAAAGGGCCCCATGTGGTAGGCTGAGGTGAAAGGGAACTGAAGCAGACGCCTGGATTTTCAGGGTCCGTACCCCCATGTAGGCGAGGAAGACCCTGACCCAACGCTGGTAAGGAAACTGATCAACGCTGGTAAGGAAACAGTGACCGTTGTGCCTGGAAGCTCCTACTTCTCCAGTGACGAGTCCTTCGCCATGATCAGGGGGTCAGTAGTGTGATGGATTTTGTGTGTGTGTGTGTGTGTGTGTGTGTGTGTGTGTGTGTGAGACGAATCCTTTGCCATGGTCAGGGGGTCAGTAGTGTGATTGATTGTGTGTGTGTGTGTGTGTGTGTGTGTGTGTGTGTGTGTGTGTGTGTGTGAAACGAATCCTTTGCCATGGTAAGGGGGTCAGTAGTGTGATTGATTGTGTGTGTGTGTGTGTGTGTGTGTGTGTGTATGTGTGTGTGTGAGTGTGTGTGTGTGAAACGAATCCTTTGCCATGGTAAGGGGGTCAGTAGTATGATTGATTGTGTGTGTGTGTGTGTGTGTGTGTGTGTGTGTGTGTGTGTGTGTGTGTGTGTGTGAGACGAGTCCTTTGCCATGATCAGGGGGTCAATAGTGTGATTGATTGTGTGTGTGTGTGTGTGTGTGAGTGTGTGAGTGTGTGTGTGACGAATTTTCACCATGATCAGGGGGTCTGTAGTGTAATTGAGTGTGTTTGTGTGTGTGTGTGTGTGTGTGTGTGTGTGTGTGTGTGTGTGTGTGTGTGTGTGTGTGTGATGAGTGCTTCACCATGATTAGGGGGTTGGTAGTGTGATTGATTGGTTGTGTGCATGTATGTTTGTGTGTGTGTGTGTGCGCATGCGCATGTGTATGTGTTGTTGTATAATTTGTAAGGTGTTGTGAAAAATACACACAAAATCCCACAGACAGGATGTTTGTCCTGCAGAGAGTCCTGCTGAAGTGAATTATTTTATACTAGATTTTGCTTATGTAAAGCTGAATTTCTTTTGGCAAATGATAACCAGGTGACAAACTTTTTTCGAAAATCTGATTGTCTCACTTGTGGAGTTTCACACCTGTGTGTGTGTTGTGTGCGTGTGCGCTCACGTTTGTTGAGAGGGGTAAAATTTCTTGTAGCTCCATGGTTATGGGCAACTGTTGAGAAGTAGAGGGCCTAATGGGTGAAGCTTCAGAGATGTACCGATGGACAGGACCATGTTTACAAGTCCACATCACTAAGACTGGTAAGAGTTATCAATATCAGGCTTCCAGGATACCGCCTGCAAGAGGAGACGCTGCTGCACTGCGGGTGTGTCAGCTTGGTATATCAAGAGTTGCCTGGTTTGACCCAGTGTCTGTTGGTGTTGATGTTGTTCGTTTGTCCATTGTCGGTATTGCTTGGACTGTGACGGTGTGACTGATTGCAGGGGCCATTTCTTTCTGCCTCACCATGCTGGGGGCCCTGCAGGTATCGGAGCATGGCGACCTGGCCAACTGGATGATCCCTGTGAGTTGTGCACCTGTCATGTTGTTATGATCCCTGTGAGTTGTCTGCACTTGTCATGTTGTTATGATCCCTGTGAGTTGTCTGCACTTGTCATGTTGTATGATCCCTGTGAGTTGTCTGCATTTGTCATGTTGTTATGATCCCTGTGGGTTGTCTGCACTTGTCATGTTGTTATGATCCCTGTGAGTTGTCTGCACCTGTCATGTTGTTATGATCCCTGTGAGTTGTCTGCACCTGTCATGTTGTTATGATCCCTGTGAGTTGATGATCCCTGTGAGCTGTCTGCACTTGTCATGTTGTTATGATCCCTGTGGGTTGTCTGCACTTGTCATGTTGCTATGATCCCTGTGAGCTGTCTGCATTTGTCATGTTGTTATGATCCCTGTGGGTTGTCTGCACTTGTCATGTTGTTATGATCCCTGTGAGTTGTCTGCACTTGTCATGTTGTTTTGATCCCTGTGAGTTGATGATCCCTGTGAGTTGTCTGCACTTGTCATGTTGTTATGATCCCTATGAGTTGTCTGCACTTGTCATGTTGTTTTGATCCCTGAGGGTTGTCTGCACTTGTCATGTTGTTATGATCCCTGTGGGTTGTCTGCACTTGTCATGTTGTGATCACCTTGTTGTGATGCCTGCGAGTTGTTCATGGTTTTTCACGTTGTAGTCATGTTGTTATGATCCATGTGAATTATCCAGGCTGTCCATGTTTCAGTCGTGTGGTGATGACCTCTGTGAGTTGCCCATGCTGTCGAGCTTTCCAAGTTGTAGTCATCATCCTTTGAGTTCCCAATGCTTTCTGTGTTCTAGTTTAAATTAAAAAAAAAAATTTTTTTTATCCCTTTGAGTTGTCCATGATCGTGTGTTGTAGTCATTGTATGATCTCTGCGGGTGACCATGCTTCCCATGTTGTCATTTGCTATGATCTGGTGAGTTGCGCATGCTTACCATGTTGTAGTCATGATCCTTCAAGTTCACCTTACTAGATTGTATTCATGTCATCATGATCCCAGCGAGTTTGCCCAATTGTTTTAGAAGTCATAGTCATGTTGTCATAATCCCTGTCAGTTGCCCATACTTTCTTTGTTGTAGTCATGTTGTCATGACCCCTGTGAATTGCCCATGGTTTCTATTGTTGTGTTCATTCATGATTTCTCTGAATTTTTCCGTGCATTCATGTTGTAAATTGGGCTTCTGATCCATGCTTCTCCGTCCCCTCTATTGCATCCTTCCTATCCCCATCTGTCTCTGTCTGTCCCATTCACAGGACTACTGCACATAGCAGCAGCGACATGGTTTCTCAAACTCCCACCAGAGACTCTACCGAAGATCAGAGGGAGGGTGTGGGAAATGTGTTTGCAGTGCTGAATTCCACAAATCATTGACAGAATGCATAGAGAGGGAGGGAGAAGTGGAGTTTGGATGGTTTGGGGGGGGGGGGGGAACACAGACCAAATCGAGAGCCAACATCCAAAAAAAAGCTCTGAGCTATACATCGTTCAGGTATGCAAGGAGGATGGCAGGGGGTTGGCTGGCTTCTTGGCCCGGTGTTCTCAGGGGCGTAGTCCGTAGAAGCTCTCGTTTTAACTCTTAATTGATTAAAGCTGATTTGTCTCATTCTAAGAGTGCCACACTCCTAGAAAGTTTGAGTCTGACCTAGTGGGATACCAGAGAGATCATAAGTGCTTAATAGTAGGAGGATATAAGCAGCCCTTTTGCCGTGATGTGCAGAAATCCTCCTTTACAATAACTCTGATAAAAAATGTTAGCATTATCTAGAGTACTTAATTGCAGGAGGATGTACGCAGCCGTTATGACATGACGAGGTACAAAAATCTTCCTTTACTCCTTACACTAATAAAAACATTGGCATCAGTGTAGATGTATTTATGTGTGTGCATTTTAAATGGATGTAGATGTACATGTTTTTATCCTGCGCAGTGGTGCTAAATCTAAAGAGATTGGAAAAGGAAATATATTATGGAAAGGAAAGAATTGTGTGTTCTGAAGTGAGCTTCAGCTATTTTGATAAGCAGCTTTGAAATCAGTTTTGAATATTTGTTACTCCATTGTATTATTCGACAGATGTGCCCCAGTTTTGAATGTTCATCACTCTGTTATATTTTTTGATGGCAATGACTGACAGTAGGGTGACTGGTCATGTTCATGTGCTACTGGTCATCAGGGCAAGATGGTGAAGGGCATGGGGGGAGCCATGGACCTGGTGGCCAGCAGGGGCACCAAAGTGGTCATCACCATGGAACACGTGGCCAAGGTCAGTCCCTGGGCAAGGGTTGCTTCAGCTGTATCTGCACGTCAAGCTCTGCGGTGATAATGGTTGATGACAGCTGTAGTTATGGCTTTTTCCATTATTTTGTTTTGTTGCTGGCTGATGGTGGGGAAGCTTGTAGATAGTAGATGTGGATGATGTTTTTTTCCTTTTCCTTTGTCAATTTTCCTTACTTGGATATGAAGTTCCTGTATTTGTGGTGAAAACTCGTCTTCTTTTTAAAAACATGAAATGGGCTGAAAATGAAAATGATCCATTGACAGAAAGAAAAAAAAAAAAACCTTGAACATGTTGGCCCGAATAGTCCTGTATGAATGTTTAGAATACCCAAGTTCCAGAGAGGAAATGTTCACTATGTGAAAGTAATGGGAGATTTCCCCATTGGGAATATCGGATGGAGAGAATTAAAGGGGAAAAAAAAAAAAAAAAAAAAGAAAGGAAAAATAAAGACTGTGCAAGCCTGTGTTAGGATATGTTGCTTTGGTGGATGGGTGTATCGCTATAGGTTTTATAGTGTGACGGGCAGTGAGACATTGGTTAGGATCCCCATGCGTGACTGGCTGTCATGAAGGTTGGGACATGGTACCATGTTTGAAGGCAAAAGAAAGTTACATACACATACTCTAACACACACACACACACACACACACACACACACACACACACAGTCACACACACACACACACACACACACACTCACTCTCTCTCTCTCTCTCTCTTGCACGAATGGACGTAGAATCTTTTGCATGGTTGTCGAAGAGCTCTTAAAGAAAGACGGAAAAAAAGTGAGCTTGGACATCCCTGTGTTGGCATTATCATTTTTCAAAATATGTGTGAAAAAAGGACAGCATTGTTTGGTATCATTATTAGTATGATGATTATTATTATCAATTTTTCAGACAGGGAAGTCCAAACTGGTGAAGGAGTGCGCGACCTGCCCCTGACTGGCAAGCACTGTGTGGACCTGATCATCACGGACAAGGTATGAGGTGGACATGAGCGGTCCTGTTTGTTCACACACACACACACACACACACACACACACACACACACATGCACACACACATACACACACGCATATGTTGTCACATGGTTTTTTCACTTTTTCAAAGAAGTGTGTAATCATTTGTACTCATAATTGCCTGAACACCTGTGTGTGCAAGCATGCATGCAACCCAGCACACACACACACACACACACACACACATACACACACACACACACACACACACACACACACACGCACACACACACACAGGGGTGGTGGGGGTTGCAGCCCTGCGGGTGACAATATATCACAGCAGAGCGTTTGCTGCGCTGTGGGCAGTTTCGCAGCATTTGCATGAGTCTGACTGTCAGTAATGAAAGTGACAAGCAGTCTTGGAAATGTCTTTGATAAAGAGAACTGTGAGAACTTTCAGTGACATGGTGTGACTGATCTACTCTATACCACTTGGCTTCTCTAATAGTGACAGTGACATGGTGTGACTGGTCTACTCCATACCACATGGCTTCTTTTCTAATAGTTACAGTGACATAGTGTGACTGATCTACTCTATACCACTTGGCTTCTCTAATAGTTACAGTGACATAGTGTGACTGATCTACTCCATACCACATGGCTTCTTTTCTAATAGTTACAGTGACATAGTGTGACTGATCTACTCCATACCACATGGCTTCTCTAATAGTTAGAGCGCCGTTTTGGGTATTGAAATGCTATTTTGGTATTGGCATACGAAAACGGCATTTCAATACCAAAACAGCGTCTTAGGACCCTCCGTTTTGGTGTTCAATACCAAAACAGCGGGACATAAGATGCCGTTTTAGTATTGGGTGCCGTTTTCGTATTGGCATACGGAAACGGTGCCCAATATGAAAACAACGCTTCTTGTACCCACTGTTTTGGTATCCTGACCAGCCTTTAAGGACCTGTTTTCATGCATCTGGTTCAAATCTCAGTATATGCTTTTCTCGCATGATTTTTGTTAACAAAGCACTGCTGATCAAGTTTTCGCATCGACAAATGAGGGAAGGTGATTACTGGGGTAGCAGTGCTCTTTTAACATCAATCATGCAAGAAAAGCAGATATTGAGATTTGAACCAGAGGCACGAAAACAGGTCCTTTAAGGCCGGGTCAGGATACCAAAATGGCGCTCTACAACTCTTTCAGTCCATGAAAACCATGACTGCCCCCTTGGGTTACATACGTTTGTGCTCATTATCAACCTGACGTGAAGGCTGGATCAGAGATTTGTGCATCAATTTTGGCAGAGGTCTGCACTCTCCTGAAAAAACCTTCTTGTTGCTTATTTGTTATTTCCCCCCCCCCCCCCCCCCCCCCCCCCCCCAGAATGAAGACGGCCCAGAAGAGGCCCCATAGTGTTGGCTGGGCTAAAAGAAAAAACCAAACCAACCCAAAGTTTCTGCATTTTAGTGTATTTCCTCTCTTTTTAATACTACAAATCCACAGGGCAAAGAGGGAAAAGGTTCTTGTTAGTGGCAGTTTTTACGTCAATGCCTGCAAGGAGACAGCCCAGAAAAGGCCCAATGTCATAGGCTGGGCTACAATTAGAACACAAGTTTCTGCTGTTTAGTGTATATCCTCTTTTTTTTTTTTTTTTTTTTTTTACTACAAATCGATAGAGACAAAGAAGAAGATGTGAAGGGGGTGCTTGTTAATGGCAGTGTTGTCCTCTGCTTTCTTCTGACAGTTGGCATGGTGATTTGTGACTCAGCCAGACCTTGTGTATATATGTCTGTGTATCGTGTTTTTTTCAGGCTGTGTTCAATGTGGACAAGGACAAGGGGCTGACCCTGATTGAGATGGCAGAGGGAGAGACTGTGGAGAGTCTGCAGGCGGCTACTGACTGTGATTTCACTGTGAGTTTGGTTGTTGTATGCGTGTCTGTATCACAGACCTGTGCACTGTACGATTTTGCATATAATCTCACAAAAATCAATCCAGCTATATGATTGTACGTTCAAAAACCCAGTTGTACAAACTTTTGATCACCAAGTTCACAAAAATGTGCTAAATACGTAGTCCAGCCGAGTCCAAGAGTCTGGTCCAGCTTTCAAAAAGTTCCTGTGACACATGTGCGCTTTCTTCCTCTATGAATGCATATCAGCATGGCTTTTTGTTCAGCAACTCGCGCCCATGAAACAGACAACGAAAATTCAGATTCATTGGTGGAAGCTGTGGTCAAAAAAAAAAAAAAAGAAATATGAACAGAAGTACAAACCAGCATATCATACAGTTTTCAAGTTCATTACTGCATCAGAAAAGGCCCGAAATGTTCATGCACGGCACCACATGTAACTCTGAATCTCGATTACTCACAGTGGTCGTTTTGACATTCAGCAGCGGCACATCAGTAACAAAAAGTCACAATGGAAACAGTGATTCCGGAAAATGGTAGGCTATGAACATTCAAAGTTTTTTTTTGTGTGAAGTCGAGTTCTGCTGGTACTTCTGATGAGAGGCTGGAACATCAAAACTACTCATGCAGAGGGACAAAAAAACTCCAAAATCCCCCAAAGGAGCACACTGTCCAATGAAGCTCTTGAAAGTCTTCTCATCCTGAAGAATGATGACTGTTCTTCAATGGATGCAGTTCACAGCCTCTCAGCTGACTATTTAAAAGAGCTGAAATCACCAAAATCTGAAATGAAATTCACATCATGATTATGCTCTTTAGAAGACTGCTTAGCTTATCAACAGACAGTGAAAAAGTGCCATATTAGCATATGAAAGAAATAGATTACATCAAGAATTGTTTTTCCAGTCATGCCCATCAGTATAGTAAAAAGTGAAGAGACAGTTATTTTAAAGTGTTATAAAAAATTCACATCAGTTAATGTTCTTGTTAATTTTCTGAGCAAAGGCTTTTGCCCATCAGAGGACGCTGGCAAGAAACTCGGATAAGTTTGACAATCATTGATTGTTAATGAAGCCACTTTAATGCCTTTCATGAAAATTCATCTTTTATGATAATAAATTTTTTGAGTGTTTTTCTAATGTGTGAATGCATTCAGTATGCTTTGCTTCTAGGCAGTTACTTGTGTGCTGCAGAAGCTTACACATTTTACACACAATTGTACACACTTTTGACCCAAAACCTACACATAGAATTTCTGAGGGGTAACCAGGTCTGGTATCATGGTGTGTGTGTAGTCTAATTCTGTTGGAGGAGAGGGATGTGTTCATTTGAAGTGGAACTGCGTGTCTCTTTTCCATTTGGGTGTATTTGCCTGTTAGATGTTTTATGCATTGCAAAGATTCTGGAGTAAAAAAAGAATAAAGAATTTGAAAGATTGAAATAGGGTTTCCAGTGCACTTACGAGTCCAGGCCCGAAACCCAATTCTTAGAATTTTACAGTCTTCCAATTACATGTTAGAAGGAGTAACGTTGGGGTTGGGGCTGCTTTCAACTGCCAAATTCTGTTAAAAAAAAGAAAAAAAAAAAAAAAAAAGAATTAAGTAAACATTACTTTGTATGTACTGTGGAAGCATCTCAGTGGACTCCCTTGCATGCACTATGGCTGACTGAGAAATTGCCTGAGTGTATTCATTCTGTCGTAGCCAACCACAGTTACAGACCGAATTTGCCAGTATGCAGTAGTGCAGCTTTGTCCACACATCATGAATGGAAAATTTGGTGAAAGTCTGAAGGAACTAAAGAAAAATTGATGTTTTTAGACAAAATGTTGTGGTTTAAGTCTCCAAGAGAATGATCAGATGTGTGGTGTAAATATTTTGAAAGGTTTCTTGAAAAAAAAAAAAGAAATGTGGCTAAGACTGAAAAAGATGGAATGAGTGGAGTACACTGAAGAAGACAAAGATGAGGTTTTCTACCTCTTGAACAGTGCACATTTATGCCTTCATATGTGTCAGCAAGACGACTGTTCTTGCCGGCTGTGCTGTATGTTCTGGTGGTTTGAAGAGAAAAAGAATCACTTCAGATTTTCCATCTGCCTGTCAGATTTCATGTTCAATTTTAGATCCTAACAAATGGGAACAGTTTTCTTTTGTGTTGTTTTATGATGGAGATGGTATTCTCAATGCAAAGAGCCAAGAACAAAGGATGTTGGTCATTTTCATGTTGGGCAGTCAAAATTTCTTGTTTCCTGTGGACACAACGACATATTGGGATTGTCTGAGAGCTACTCAAGAGCATACTGAGAACAATATGCATGTCTTTATTTTTTCTTTTGATATTGTTAACAATGAGCCATTATGTTTGTATTAAGAAGTGTTGGGGGGAGAAAAGATTGCGCGTTGGCAAGAGACAAGAGAAAGAATGAAGAGTGAAAGTGTATCGCCAGATGTTTAAGTTGATGTTGGTGAAGGAAATGAACAAATTAAGATAGTTAGAGGAGAATGATCGGAAGTCTAATGAGTCACAGGCTGAAATATTTCTGTGAACTGTACAAAATATGTAATGAGAGGAGAGAGATCAGAGAGAGAGCACGGCACAGGCATTGATATTTTCACAAATTGTGCAAACAAAAAAAGTGACAGTTGTTTTTAATAATCATCTGTTTGTCTGCGTTTTTGACAGAAAATATGGACAGTTGCACCAGTTCTTGTTCATATTTTGACATTTAAAGTGAAAGACACAATGAGCTATGTTTTTGCTTGAGAGGTTCGCTAAGTACACATACTTTTTTTTTATCTATCAAAGACATGTGCAGCATTGTGTTCTGAAAGCTTCATGTTGCCATGATTTCACCGTGGGTGTGTATAGAACAGGAGCAGCCACAATCCACTGGCATGTAAGGCATGCAAATTGGCAAGCAAAACAAAGCACATCTGATAAACAGTTTCATCAAATTTGATTATTCAGAGATGAATGTCAGCTGAACAGGATTGTTCAAGCTTGGAGAACTTTGTTTTCATCGGAAAACAAGTCTGAAGAAAAATGAGCAGTTAGAAGTGTCATTGTGACAAGGTATGTGAATGCAAGAGGGTGCAATTCAGAAGCTGTAACTTACAGGCTATATGTACACAATTTAGTGGAAGAAGACATACCAATAAAACCCTGTGAATTAGGTTTGGCGGATTTCATTTACATGCTGAGTTCTGTGAAAAGAAGTATGTACTTGAAAGGTATCCTCCAAATACTGTATTTATTAATCTGTAATATATTTTATCAGTATGCTAGGAAAAGAGCTTATCATAAATTTGCAAAGTTTGTGAAGTTGAGAAAAGAAGTTAATGATCTTTAAGACTTTTGTAGTGGAACCTATCCTTGTTTAAATGAAAATATGTTTTTGCAGTTATGTTTATTAATGTGATCCTTGTTCCAGTGGGATAAAACATAGTGTGTGACCTTTTGTGTCATCCATCTATGCAGTTAGAGAATTAGCAGGTGTGGAATTCTTCATAAAGGTGGTCTTTTTTGCTTTTGTGATTAACTGAAACATGTGAAATGGATTTTAAATGATTTTTTCCTCTTTCTTTTGAGATCAAATTCACAAACCTGTTGACCCTTTCCAAATCTGTTAGAATTGTTTTACCTCCTATTTTTGCCCACACCAGGACCACACATGTCAGTCAGCACAGTGTTCGATGCCTGTGAAATGGAGGACATACAGAGAAGATGTCAGCTATGTCTTTGCATGTTGCAGGTGTCTCCGGACCTGAGACCAATGCAGCAAGTGGAAGTGTAAGCGTTCCGGAGGAAAATCAAAATGCTGGCTGCCTGATAGTGATGGAGTGGTTTTAAACTTAGTGACAAGAGTTTTCTGCTTCAGTTCATCCTGAATGCCTTCAGCGTCTTATACTGCTCTGTATAAGAGCTCTGCTCACATGATCTGAACAGATGAAGTGGGGTGTGTGTGTGTGTGTGTGTGTGTGTGTATCTGAAAGTAGGCCTTAGTGAAGGATAGTCAGCTGTAGTGACGACATGTACATGTAGGAGGTCGATCTGATGAGGGTGTATGCAGTCTGTCATGGTTGGTCTGATCAAATGGGTATGGCTTTATCTGGCGTAGCTGGTTGAAACTACCTGGTTAACAAAGATGGTAGGTGGTTGATGGGAAACCGTACCTTTCTATCCTTGAGAATGTGAATATCATCATCATGCTACGAACAGGTTTGTGGCTTTTTAGCTTACATTTATAAACAGAACTTCATAAACAAGTCACCCTATCCAGTTGTCTCTGAATAAGACTTTGGCTGTCTCTCACTACTCCAAAGAGCTTGAAAAATCATCAGAAGACAAGACCAGATAAACTTTCATGATGTAATTCTATGATGTGTCTCAACTGGATAGATCTGGAATGTGTGCATAAAAGGTGTATCTGATGATATCAATTTCTCTTACACCCCTAAGAATCTGCTAGGGTTACATTGAAAACTAAAACAGCAGCATGGCCAATCTTGGTAACTTTCACCAAGGAGGCTGTTTACATGCATGAACTCGGACACTGTCACAAGGAGGGTGTTTACAGGCAGGCACACATGTTGGACAGCATGGTTCAGCTCAACACTTGTATCTTACTGTGACAGAATTATGCACAACGACCCTTCTATGTGTTCAATAGGTTATTATCTGAATGTATTCACACTTGTTTTTATGAAGGTGGCTGCAAGTACAATCATTATTGAGTTTTTGTGGGTGCATTTACTTGGTATGGAACCAAGATTTAAGGGAGCATTTTCTGACTAACGTTACAGGTGTCTGTAACTCCCAGGCCTGGTAGATCCCAGGGTGGGTTATGAAAGGAGGCATAGAGTAAAAGCCTGTCTAGTAGTCTCAGATGGTAATGGAACTCCACATCGTCAGCACTCAAAGGAAGCATACTGAAAACCGTGTCTTGTATTCTCAGACGATTGTGGAACTCCACATCGTTCTCACTGATCATCATGGAAATGTCTCCGAGTTCTGTCTCCTGTTGTGTCTGCTCTCCTGGTGACTTCCATGTCCATTTTCTGTGCATGTCCATGGCGGCATCCTCTGGAACTGAATCCATGAATAACAATTGTCATCAGCAGTAGGGGCTTGCATAGTATCTTCTTTGGTGGGGCACCTCACATCATATCATTGCTTTGTATGGACTGCCAGTGTTGAGGCCCTGTCAGAATGAGATTTGGCGAGCCTATATTTGTGCGGGCAGAGGGGAAGGGGTGGTGGTAATGCACTGATAGTGTATGGAGATAGGAAGAATAATTAGAAAGAAAGAAAGAAACCCAAATTCGATGTGTATGAATTCCTGGAAGGATCAAGGCGAAGAGCTGTCTCAGTCATGTGTTTTTCTGTCATATTCAAGCAACATGGTGATATTAGATCCACGTCCCATTCTCCTGTCCAAATATATCTGCAAGATGGTGGAGACTACAGTCTCGTGTGGTCCGACAGAATCATGTAACGTTGATAATTGAAAGTATTCAGTCCATGAACATTTTCCCTCTTTATCCACCAATATTGTGTGGGGTTTAGTGGACATCACATGGAAAATGAAAGGTTTGCTAAGGATTTTGTTGTACATTTCCTTGTGAAATGGCCCCACCCAGGCTCAGCTTGTTGCTCAGTATGTTGCTGGACAGTTTAATGTATAGAGTCTGTTCTTTCCATGTGATGGAGCATCGTGTGTCATTCCCTCTCTTTTTGGTCTGCCTTGTGTGACCCAGTCACCTGTGATTGTACCTTGTAAGCTGATCATTTATAACTAAGTGTGTCTACCTAAGATGTGGATAGTTCAGGTACTATCTCATGAATTGGTGTTGGTAATTATGAATGCTGTACTTGTTTTCTTTCATGGCAGGACATGTTCTGTCTAGTGACAAGTCGTTGGTTGGATTGGTCACTGCATAATTCAAATTGAGAGCTCTATGTCTAAAATTCATCTGGTGAAAGATATGACGAGTTTAAATTTAAAAAAGAGAGAGAAAAGTATTACCCGATACATACTTTTGTCAAGCCCTGCACAATTTTTGAAAAGGATGCTGCTCCCATTTCAAAATGCTGAGATTGGTCTTACACTGACATCTACCTTTAGATTGCATTAAACATGAAAGCATGTATGAGGTATATAAGTAAAGGGATAAATCTTGTCAGAACTACTTCAAAGGCACAATCATTAGATTAGGATGTGCTTAAAAGTTACAAGTAATACACTATTGCTAATATTTGGCAGTGGCATTTCCATTGAGCAAGGAATAGAAACAGGCGATTTAGTGATCTGAAAATCATTCTAGAATTGTTTAAACTTGTTCCCCAATTGTCTGTTGAGTGATGATTATGTAAAATTTTTGAAAGATTCTGCAAGTACAGAGTTGTGTACCAGTAACATGGAAATGTATCTAGCACTTTAAATTTTCCACCTTGCACTGTATTTTCATCTTGTAATATGCAAAGGGCCATTTAAGCATGACTGTGGATGATTGGGTCAGTTCACCCATGAAACGTCATGGTTATACAGACAGACAGGTAGATATGCATACAGACACATATATACATATACCATATATTTATCAGATGTGTTTACCCCCCCCCAAAACTCTGTAAGTGTATAAATTTTCCAAAATTTTGTGAAAAAAGGGAGGAGTGTGTGTGTGTGTGTGTGTGTGTGTGTGTGTGTGTTTATTTTCTTCTGCGGCCATCATTCAGCACAATGATTGCAATACACTAACTACAGACCCTGAAATAGATTTTTCCATGATAAGATAAGCAGACACAGCCAGACATGATTTTGTGCAAGAGTTAACGAGAGTTGTTGTTCTTAAGTCAAAGCATTCAAATTGGCACACCAAGACAAGACTATGGCTAAACTTTGCAAAAATAACTGCGGCTCTAAAACTTTATGTCTAGATTTTTTTTGTGTGTGTGTGTGAGATTGTCTTTCTTACTTTTTTTCTTAGTTCATCATAGTTCATCATATTGGATATACTTTCACCAAAAAAATGCGTACAAAATATGGTGAAATTGAATAGGTAAACAGGTCTGATTATATGTATATATGTGTGTATGTGTGTGCAAGAAATTTATGTTGGATTCGGTGTGAATCTTGACATCTCAAGTGATCTATTGTCTTTAAGCCTGTATCTATGTTTTGATTTAAATAGAATACTTGGTTATATATTTGGCTTACAGATATCTGGCCTTGCTCTTGATGTGATCTTTTTGCTACGTTGTATAACTACAGTAAGCTTTTATTTTATAACATTTTCTTTTTTTCTATCTTTTTTTTTCTTTTTTTTTTTTGGGGGTGCAGTCATCCAAATTCCCACCACTTTCCATAGCAGTAGCTTAGAGCCAACTAGAAAATGTTGGAAGCTGTCATAATTGATTTCTGCTCTTAAATCCAACCTCCCCCCACCCCCTTACTGGCCCAGTCCCATCAGTCATTGAAAATCTTCCTCCACATCCTCCCTACAGTCAAAACAATAGGAAAACCTTCAACGTCATGGGCAGCAAGAATACAAGGAAGTGTTTACAGATGCCCGCAATTGCCGTGTTGGTTTTTGTTTGATCTGGTGGTATAACTTGTCAACATTGAAATCTGACAGGTGTCCCCTAGTCCACATGTTTTGATCACACCAAGGAGGGAGGGAGAGTAACCAACGCACCAGGAAGGGATTATAACCATCATGTCTCCATTCCTGAAGTGTGGCTTTGTTCCAGGTTGCATGGGCATCTTCAGTCTTGATCTAGTCTGCTTACATAAACTTTTTACTGTATGGGTATTCATCAGTCTGTTTGGCATATCGCACAAAAACTCCCCAACCCAGTTACATATTCAACTACATCACTAACTCTCTCAGACACTGTCAGGAAAGTAAACTGAAGACAACTAGCTGTATAGACTTGAAAAATCTTGTGTAAAAAGAATGACGACTTCAAATAGGACTGACAGCTCTTGTTTGCTTGGCATGTCACTTGGCACACCACAGCATCATTCTGCTATCCCTCAACCAGCTCGACATACAAAGGCAACTTTGCATAGGCCTCACAGCGCTGGAAAAAGCTGCAGCAGAAGACATCTAATTTCCAAACAGCATGGTCACAGTGCATTTATCACAACGCAGAATCACAACTTGTCCCAGTCGCTTCATGTTCTGATGAGAATGTATAGGTGCTTATGAGACAGATTACCAGTATTGATTTGACAGCATTGATATTATCGACAGTATTGGATAAGAACTTATTCAGTGATAGTGCAGAAACCGGTGTTGGCTACAAGACAAATGACTGGTGTGAGCTTATGGCAATGTTTCATGAACTTGGATGTACTAACATTTTGTTTACATTTTTACTTATTCATGGACAAAAGCAGCAGACTTTTTGTGGGGATGAAACCGAAAAGTGGATGCAAGATATTAAACTTAAGTCACCAGGCTGTCCAGCAAAGTCTAGCTATCGTGGCAACCCATAGCAAAGAGCCTCATTCAAATTCAAACACTTCACCAACAACCCTTCTGGAATGAACCACATTTCATCCTGGGTCAGGTGAAACTTCGGGACATAGGGTGTGGGCTGTAAAACTGATGTGAAAGACTTAAGTTATTCTGTATATTCTGAAAGATGGTTCACATCACCCAAACAATTTGAGTTACAGCAATGATGTTTTCAGTAAAATGTCGAAGTACTCTCACTAATTGGGAATGCACTCATCCAGCCTACTTGGCCAATTCTGGAATGCTTTGCGGTCTCCAGAGTGGGTACATTCTGCATTTGTGAATTAACAGCTCAAGCAAGACTTTGAGTCCTTCAAAACTTCCATCCAGCAAGCATAGCTTTCATGGCCCAAGGGAAAAAAGTTTAATAAGAACAGCACAAGTGACATTGGTAGCGATGGGCAGGTGGGGGTATTTTCTGCGTCGAGAAGCAGAATTGTGGCCCTTGATTTCCAAGATGGCGATCATCATGAGGCAACGTGAGCATGTAGCCCAGAAGGTTGGATGCTGCTCCGGGACAACAATAACAACACTGGACAGTAATGCTTGCGAATAGTGTTCGATAATTTTTTTTTTTCCCTTCTGGCAGAGTATCGCCGGCAGTGGCCCCAGTGTAGGTAAGAAGAAGAAATGTTTTTTAGCTCTAAAATCCAAAACAACTGTGTCCTGTCCCCACCACCTTTATCAGTCCGTGCCCTTCTGGCATAACGGAGCATGCCCGAGAAGTTCGTAGAAGTTTCATCTCCAGTGATCACATGGGTGATGCATTTGGTCCATAGGATAACAACGTTTCTAACACGACCGTCTCAGTGTCTTTCTTTTCCTGTGCTTTGGTCAGCAAGGATGGATCATCCACTTAGCTCATACAATTTTTCATGTGAAGCTCATTGTGAATGAGAGTGCACCAACTGAAGTGTCATGCATATACAGGATGATTTGGGGAGGAGGAGGGGGGGGTGTGTGTAGGAGTGGGGCTCCCTGACCTCCTTCACAAGTGCACTGAGAGTTTGTTTTGGTGCCACAAATCGTAATTACAATAGTAATTGCAAAAGCTATAATTACGAAATTGCTGCCATGTTGGTGATGAAGAATTGAACTGCGACCTGAAGTATTGTCTTCTGTTCATAGAATGAGGGATGTTGATCAACTGTGAGAAGGCATTGAATATACAACACTTCATTGCATTGAATATACAACAATTCATTGCATTGAATATACAACAATTCATTGGAGGTATGAAATCTCTTGAAATACATCTATAGCCTGTAGAAGAAATGTTTATATTGTGGGGTTTTTTTTTTTTACCCTTTTAATTCCATGTTCACACTCTACAGTTTTTGTCTTTCCAGAGAGTGAATCATTGTTTTTGTCACAGGTCAGTTGCCGTTGATATGCCATCACCTATCAGCAGTCACAACAGAACCTCTGCTTTTTTCTGAAACCTTAGTGTTAAGTCATTTTAAGCTTTTTAAATCCCAAAGTTATGATGGATGTGTACTGCAGATGTGCTGGTCATTTTCAAACGATTCACGCTGTGGGCACCAGTCACAGCCACACAGGAAAACGACAGGGTGAGGACTGACAACCGCACCATCTGTTCTGCAGGCCGTTTACGATTTTTGTTTGCGACCATCTTCAGTTTTTCTTCTGTTGCCCGTCGGAAATTAGATCTAGCTCTAAAGTGAGACGACTGCAGACGGAATTCTAAAGAAATTGAAGAGTTATTTATAAAGCTGTGCCAAAAAACATAGACAAAAGAATCACAAGACAAAACACGACTTGTTTCGACCTCGTAGGT
Organism: Conus betulinus; assembly: GCA_016801955.1. Classification (NCBI taxonomy): domain Eukaryota; kingdom Metazoa; phylum Mollusca; class Gastropoda; order Neogastropoda; family Conidae; genus Conus; species Conus betulinus. The sequence continues at coordinate 220,359 of JADBJO010000260.1, read as the reverse complement.
CTTCTTCAGGCATGATACACAACACTCAGGACAGTGAAAATGAATAATGACCAATCACTTATCTTCATTGCTCGTTCATTTTCATTGTCCTGAGTGTTGTGCATCTTGCCTGAAGAAGACCTATGAGGTTGAAATGCGTTGTGTTTTGTCTTGTGATTGGTTTTGTTGACGTTTTTTCGTCAGAGCCTTATAAGTAAGTTAAAAAAATTGTCAGAAATTAGTTCATTTCACAAGCATGCTATTTGCGCTTTGGCGAATTTCCATTCGTTAAGTTCTTCCAGCAAGTCCTTAGTGAGGGGCGAGTATTTGCTTATCAGTAGCACAAGTAAAAAAAATGCACAGCCAGGTGGTTTTGGCCCATCACAAATTTTGGAGAAATTTTGGAGAGTTGTGATGTAAATCCCCCCTCCTTTTCCTCCCTTTCCCCTTTCTAGTTCAGCATGCAGTTGTTGTTTCTTTTTGTCGTTGGGTCAGGCAGTATGTATGTCCGATTCAAAAGTTCCAAGTTTTTTTTTAATTGAAGCATTCACAGTGTATTGTTGCTCACTGCTCATGTCTGGGCAAGTTTTGATGATCACAGCAGGAAACGTGATAAATGTGAGAGTGTTGCGATGTTTATGAAAATACTGCTGTTTGATCAGATCGCATGAAGACAAATCTTGAAGTGGCCATTTTGCACAAAAAAATGGGTAGATTTGCCATTTGTCAGATCGCATGAAGACAAATCTTGAAGTGGCCATTGTGCACAAAAAAATGGGTAGATTTGCCATTTGTCAATGTTTGGTTTCCAGTCTACCTTGGTTTGCTTCTGAGTTTGGGGAACGTACAGTACACTCACTTTTGTTCTTATTCAGCGCGTTGATATTGTTTGAAATTCATTCCGGAGAAAGTGTTAAAGTATGGATGGAGGGGTTCTCGTTTTTTTTTTTTAGTGTGCAATATATAAGGTAAACAAAATTTTAAACCAAATCGTTAAGTCACTCACTGAATATGATTTATATTCCTCAATTTCTACTGTTGTACACGTTTCGTGTTCTGCTTGTTTCTCCACAGTTTACTTTTGTACACATTTTATTTTCAGATTTTTTGCAGTTGTCTCTGTACATAATAGTGTAGATTTCTATGAGTGATTTGAAGTTGCTCTTGTTGTGTGTAACATAAATTTATAATAAAGTTACCATATTCTTTTTTGTTGTAGTTTGCAGCTGTCCTGTTTCTGTTTACCTCATTAATTGTTGTGGCCAGTCTGTCTGTTCTCTTTCTGACAACAATTGTTGTGTGTGTCTATTCTCTTTCTGTCTCTCTCTATGTTCCTCATTGATTCTCTTGACTGGTCTGACTGGTCTCTTTCTGTCTATATGTGTTTTCGGAGCGCGTATGTGAATCTTTCTCACTCTTTCTATTTGTCTTCTGCTTTCTGTTTCTGTTCACATGTTTCCAGAGCAAGCAGTCATTTGTGAAAGGCGGGCATGGAAATTTCTCGATACATTTCAACAAACATGAACAATCGCTTTCATCTTGAATGACAACTGAAGTACCACCCGTTCCATGCCTATTACCTTTGTGACCTTGACTTTCCCCACCACCTTCAGAAGAATGATATCCAAGTAAATGGACTGACTGTAATGTTTTTTTTTTTCTCCTTTTTTTTGGTCAAGGTTATTTCTCTAGCCTTTAGAAGATTTGCAACTGAAAGTGTTTTGGCGTTGCTATATTTGTTTGTTCCATTCATTTTGAAATATAGTAACACATCTCCTTTTCTCGCCTGCTTCATCACAACGTCAAGGTTCAGAAATGTCTAATTTAAAAACAGCTCTAGGGATGCAGAAATTAAAAACAAACAAACAAGAGATGCAGAAATTAAAAACAAACTAGAGATGCAGAAATTAAAAACAACAAACCGACAGCACATAAGTACCTAAATCTACCCTGCTTCAGTAAGCTGGTAAGATGATGACATCACGCTGATTAACGAGGAAACCAGTAAGAAAGTGGGCAACAGATGCTGCCCACTTTGGTGGGAGCTTGCCAGTCCATATGGCTGTGACTTCAGACGCTGTGAAGTTTAAGAAGTGTGCCATGCATCTGTCGTATGTCAGAAGTATAGTCGGTATACCGCTGCTGTGGTGCAGTGGGTGTTCTGGATTGACTGTGAGTTTGAATCCTAGCATGTGTTTGTGAGAGTTGTTCAGGTTTAGAGACCAGCTGTGAAGGTGACTCTCTCTCTCTCCGTCTGTCTGTCTGTCTATGTCTGTATCTCTGTCTGTCTCTCTCCCACTATCTCTCTCTCTGTCTCTTTCTCTCTCTCTCTCTCTCTCTCTCTCTCTCTCTGTCTCTGTCCCTCTGTTTCTCTCGCTCTCTCTGTCTCTGTCTCTCTCTTCTCTCACATGGATGAATTAAAGTCTGACTGATCTTCTATTTTTCAAGGATGAAGATTTTAAGCCGAGACCTAGTCTTACAATCTGTCCTTGTCAGGCATACATAATTTCAGTACGATTTCATTCATTCTGACAGATTGTAAGACAAGGCCTTGCC
>JADBJO010000260.1:202824-207824 GCA_016801955.1 Conus betulinus | reverse complement strand
GAGAGAGAGAGAGAGAGTCTTTAATCTCAGGTATTGGAGAAAACGGATGTAGTTGCAGAGCATTCCACGTCATTGAAATTCCTTTTCCTCTCTCTGCCAATGCCCCTTTGGAATCCTTTGTCGGTCGTTGCACTGGTGATGTATGAGTGCGTTGGCCTTTGTTAAGAAGAACGCGTTCAAGGGAAACATCTCTAAACGTTGGTTGTTTGAACAGTTTGTCTTTGTGCATCCTTTATTTCTTCTCGTTTCTTTTTTTTCTTTCTTTTTGCATCTTTATTTCTTTTCGTTTCTTCTTTCTTCTTTCTTTCTTTCTTTCCTTTCTCTTTCTTTCTTTCGCTTTCTCCCCTTTTCTTTTCCCGGCTTTTACTGTACATTGGTTTTTACGTTCAATTCATAGGTAGTTCAAATAAGCTGTCCTGAAGTGTGTGTGTGTGTGTGTGTGTGTGTGTGTGTGTGTGTGTGTGTGTGTGTGTGTGCGTGCGTGCGTGCGTGCGTGCGTGCGTGCGTGCTTGCGTGCGTTCGTGTGTGTGTGTGTGTGTGAGGTTGGGGCAGAGAGAGAGAGATGAGAGAGAGAGAGAGAGAGAGAGAGCGAGAGAGAGAGAGAGAGAGAGAGAGAGAGAGAAAGAGAGAGAGAGAGAGAGAGACAGACAGAGAGAGAGACAGTGAGAGAGAGCGAGGTGTGTGGCAGGTTGTGGCAGAGAGAGAGAGAGAGAGAGAGAGAGAGAGAGAGAGAGAGAGAGAGACAGACAGACAGAGACAGACGACGTACACACAGACACACAGGCATACAGACCGACAATGACAGAGTGAGAAGGGGGAGGGTTCGGAGACTTCAGAGAATGTGGACATTTGCGTTTGTGCACTGAGGACACCCATAGACTTCATTGTTGCTTCATTCATTCACTCCATTCATAACTTGTACCGTCCATTCATCTTGCACCCAAGACCGTCCTCTTTAGGATTCAGTTATCTCCCATTGACGCCCTCATTACTCATGCTCACTCTCTCACCAGGCCCTCCACCCTATCCCACCTCCGCCCTGAGGTCTCTTTCCACTTCCTGTCTGTCGGTCTGCCTGTCTGTCTGTCTCTGTCTGTCTGTGTCTGTCTGTCTCTGTCTCTGTCTCCCTCTCTCTCTCTCTACCTCTCTCTCTCTCTCTCCCCACCCTCAGATCGTCACATAACAAAAAACGTCCAACAATCAAGACCTCCGGGACCCTCCATCCCCCCATTACCGTAGTAGATTGGGGGTGGGGGGGAGGGTACAAGGTTGACGGTTCGAATTCCACCAACCAGCAAAACATTAAATTTGCATCCGAGATTTTTTTTTTTTCACCCCTAGCCAGAGTCGTGGAGTGGTCTGTTGACCTCCAAGGGGAAAAAAAAAAATTAGAAACAGAGGGGGTTAGTTACCGCCAAAGACATTGACAATCAAAGCACAGGACAATGTTTCTTTGTCAATGTCCTTGGCGGTAACTAACCCCCTCTCTTTCTCAATGTTGCTTCGTTCTCCGCCATCAGTCACCCCCGTTTTGAAACTCCACGGGAGCCTGGAAGCATGCGGGTTGAGGCTCATCCACTGAATGGATGGGTCAGGTTGACGGAGGACTGTCGTAATTGCATCGGTAGACGAAGGCGAATAACCTCCAGAAGGGCGCGTCGCTCACCTGTGTTGGCCCAGCGACTGCGCAGTTATTGTCAGCATGTGGGCTTAGCTGGTGGTGCGTGTACTGGCGGATCAGGACAAGTTACACTGTCGCCCAGGCGATTATGCTTGGAAAACTCGGGGATGTCACCTCACAAAAAAAAACAAAAAAGCAAAGCAAACAAAACAAACAGGAAGGAGAGAGAGAGGGAGAGAGAGAGAGAGAGAGAGAGAGAGAGAGACAGAGAGACAGAGACCAACGAGACAGAGACAGAGACAGAGACAGAGACAGGGGATGGGGGGTTGGTGGTAGAATGTATTGATGATTTGATGATGGCCTATTCATATAGGTCTCAGCCTCTCATTGAAGGGGAATTGTACAGTACATAACACTTCGTAATAATATACAAACTGAATACTTTAACACTGAATATGGCATTGTTTCAAGCAACATTATAAAGTAGCTATTTTCTCCGTATTTAAAAGCCTTATACCGAAACAAAGACAAATTTCGTATGACGTCAGGTTTAATGCATGTTGTCAATAAAAATCAGTTGAAACAAACAAGGTTCACGATAATGTTTAAGCTCCAGATGTTTTCTCTAATTTGTTTTAATATTTGGGAACAGAAAACGAAGTGTATTTCGTTTTCAAACATCTGATAATAGACAAATGGGTTTCAGTTGCAGACTATTCCTCGTTATTGCAATCCTTTCTCATCTCTCTGCTCCATTTACGTCAACTCAAACTAATGTCTCGTACATGTCTGGAATGCTCTCTCTGTGGAATCCTTTGTCGGTCGTTGCACTGTTGATGTATGAGTGTAGCGGCCTTTGTTACGCGTTCAAGGGATACGTCTCGCGAAGTTGGTCGCTTGAAAAGTTTTTGGTGTTTGTTTCTCTTCCTTCCTTCTTTCCTCCCAGCTTTTCCGGTCTTAGGGTTCGGTGGTTTTACGCTCAATTCATGGGTGTATGTATGTGTGTGTGTGTGTTGTGTGTGTGTGTGTGTGTGTTGTGTGTGTGTGTGTGTGTGTGTGTGTGTGTGTGTGTGGCACTGCGTGTTTGTGTGTGTGTGTCTGTGTGTCTGTGCGGCTTTGATCTCTGGTGCGAGAGGGACGAAGAGTGTGAGTTGGAGAGAGAGAAGAGAGAGAGAGAGATGAGAGCGGGAGGAGAGGAGAGGACAGAGAGTGAGGGTTGAGGAGCGAGAGGAGAGGAGGAGTAGAGAGGGAGAGAGCGTAGAGGAGAGAGAGAGAGAGAGAGAGAGAGGGAGGATGGGAGAGGGAGAGGAGAGGAGACGAGGGGGGGGGGAGCGAGGAGGAGATGCGGAGCGAGGCGATGAGAGAGGGGAGAGGAGAGAGGAGGAGAGCTGAGAGAGAGAGCACAGGAGGGAGGAGAGAATGAGAGAGAGAGAGAGAGACAGAGAGGGGCTGAGGAGAGGAGAGAGGTGGGAGAGAGGAGGGGGGGAGAGAGAGAGGAGTAGAGAAGTACGAAGAGAGAGAGAGAGGAGACAGACGAGAAGACAGGAGAGAGACAGAGGCAGAGTAGATGGAGACGAGAGGAGAGAGAGAGAGAGGAGGTGGGATGAGAGGATAGATGGGACAGAGAGAGAGACAGAGATGAGGATGATCGGAAGGAGGAGGCGACGGGAGAGAGAGTGAGAGAGGAGAGAGGACAGGCGGTGAGAGAGAGGGAGAGAGAGAGAGGTAGGAGAAGAGAGAGAGGAGAGGGAGAGGGAGAGGAGGGGATGAGAGGTGAGAGGGAGAGATCAGAGAGAGCGGAGGGGTATGAGAGGAGAGAGGAGAGGAGGGGAGGAGAGCGAGCGGGAGAGGAGAGAGAGAGAGAGGGGAAGGAGAGGGAGAGAGGAGAGGCGAGAGAGAGGAGCGGCAGATTGGGACGGAGGAGTGAGGAGAGGAGACAGAGAGGAGGAGCGGGGAGTCAGCCAGACAGACAGACAAGCAGACAGACAGGGGCAAAGATGGGAGACGGGACTGGGATTGGGGATTAGTACAGAAATTGTGGTATTGAGAGACGGAGGGGATGAGAGAGAGATGAGAGGAGAGAGAGAGGAGGAGAGAGGGACAGGAGACAGACACGAGTACAGACAGACAGACAGACGACAGACAGAATAGGTGAGGGCTGAGGAGAGAGAGAGAGAGAGAGAGAGAGAGACAGAGTATGAGAATTGGGGGAGGGTGTGGATCTATACCCAGATCCCCGAATGATTCTAGAAGTAGGCCACGGGTGTGGTATCTAAGGAGTCTTATGAAAGCGAGATAAAAAACACCATTAACACCTAAAATGTACTCTCGGGTGTGGGGCAAATCAGATTTGAACTTTAACATGAAACATTTGTACGTCCTGTTACACTGACTCATTCATGCGTATGTAAAATCTCAGTATGAGGATGAATGTCTTTTTTTTTTCCAAGACGATTCCCCCTGGCAAAACCCAAAGTCTTCAGGACTTATATTAATCCCAGAATTTACTTACAGGAAAAACGATTTTTTCCCCACTGTAGAGTAAACTGGACTAGATGAAAAAGTATACAATTATCGTTTTACTCCAGCCTTGATGAGGGCAGCCGTTGACATGGTGAAAAAAAAAAAAAAACAAAAGCAAGATGCAAAAGCATATAAACGTACTCCCGGTTTATTCTGAATACGCGTGAGATATTTCATAAAGAGGGAAAAACGTCTGGGGCTGGTGTAACCGTTAGTAATGGCTATTCTGGTAAACATCGGCCATCATCTGTGACCTATAATGAACATACTAACAAATTTTCAGAAAGATCGGCCAGGCACTTTCTGAGATATTCCATAAAAGAACAAAAACCGTTATGGGCCGTTATAGCCGTTAGTAACAGCTATAAACTGTAAACCAAAACATTGGTTATCATCCGTGACCCATAACGAATACACCTACAAATTTTCAGAAAGATCGGCCAAGTACTTTCTGAGATATTCCATAAAGAGGAAAAACCGTTACAGGCCGTTACAGCCCTTAGTGACGGCTATAACTGTAAACTAAAACATCGGGGCATCATCAGTGACCCGTAATAAACATACCTGTTAATTTTCACAAACATCGGCCAAGTACCTTCTGAGATATTTCATGAAGAAGAAAAACCATTACAGGCCGTTACCGTTACAGGCCGTTACAGCCTTAGCAACAGCTATAACGGTAAACTAAAACATCGGGCATCATCCATGACTCATAATAAACACACCTGCTAATTTTCCCAAAGATCGGCCAAGTACTTTCTGAGATATTCCATAAAGAAGAAAAACCGTTACAGGACCGTTACAGCCCTTAGTAACGGCTATAACAGTAAACTAAAACATTGGGCACCATCCGTGA
>JADBJO010000260.1:192824-197824 GCA_016801955.1 Conus betulinus | reverse complement strand
ACCCAACAGTAAAGGAGGTTGAGAGAGAGAGAGAGACTAGCGAGAGCGAAGAGGAGAGAGCGAGAGAGAGAGAGAGAGAGAGAAGAGAGAGAGAGAGACTGAATGAATGAACTGAATAAATGAATGGAATAAAAAATCAATCAATGAATCAACAAATCAGTCAATCGACTTATTAATTGATTAATCAATCAACCAATCAATCAGACAATCAATCAATCAATCAATCAATCAGTTAATCCACCTATTAATTGATTAATCATTTAACTGATTACTTAATCAATGACGATGGTTCATTAATAGGGGCCCCGTTCTATAGATAGATAGATAGATAGATAGATAGATAGATAGATAGATAGAGACAGAGAGAGAGAGAGAGAGAGAGAGAGGAGAGAGAGAGAGAGAGAGAGAGAAACAGACAGAGGACAACAGACAGACAGACATAGACAGACAGACAGAGACAGACAGACTTAGACAGACAGACAGACAGACAGACAGAAAACAGACAGACAGCTAGATAGATAGCTAGACAGCTGACATTTGCACCCCAGGAGGTAATGCACTGTGGGATGGGGGGTATTGTAAAGAATTCTGATGAATGGAGAGAGAGAACCACACATTGCTGCCTACAGGGTTTTGGGTTTAATTGTCTCATCCAGGGCGTTGACTTCTTTCAGCAGAAAAAAAAAAATAAAGGAAATTGGTCCTACCCTTTTTTGGCGACGGATCATAGAGTTTACTGACGAAGGAAAATAACTTTGTTGTTTTTGCAGATCTCTCTCTCTCTCTTCTCTCTCTCTCTCTCTCTCTCTCTCTCTCTCTCTCTCTCTCTCTATCTCTCTTCTCTCAGCTCCGGTGCCAAGAATGCAAATACTTTTTGCAGACTATGTTGGGGGGTGGGGGGGGGGGGGGGGGGGGGGGGGGGGGGGGGGGGGGGGGGGGGGGGGGGGGGGGGGGGGGAAACAAAACAACAAAAAACGCGCGTATGTTCATCATGTGAATGACAAATACAAACCAAAACTTTGGCCCTGAAAAATAAAGCAGGATTTATTTCCCATTAAGGAAAGCAACAAACATCATTGTGACAAAAGGGCAGAGCAGGGCCTGCCTTTTGCACGAAATTTACCTTATAGGGTAAAAAAAAAAGGGGGGGGGGGACTAATCTTGCTTGAGAGAGAAAGAGAGAGAGAGAGAGAGAGCGAGAGAGAGAGAGAGAGAGAGAGAGAGGGTGGGTGGGGAAAATGCCAACCATCCAGGCTGGCCAAGTTGGTAAGACCACCAAGCACATGATCAGGGCTTATGACGGTTCGAATCTTTGCATACCTAACATAGCAGAACAGTATCCTTGATGTCCATCTCTGCATCTTGTTATTGTGTATGTGGTGCACGCAGAAGAATCTTATATAGCCCCCCCCCCTCCCCCTCTCCTTCCCCTTCTATTCCTTCCCCTTCCAGGAGTGACTAAATCCCCGTCAGCTGTTTCACACAGCAGTGGATGTCCACCCTGGGTGACTTGAAATTGACAGCCACCTCCCTTCACCCTCTCATCCCCTATTGTTCTCCTCCCTCTCCATCTCCTCCCTTCTCTCCTCTTTTTCTCTCTCTCTCGTCCACATTCCTTAGTGTTACCAGTTCAACGACGTCGAACTACCCTGTCAATCTTCCCCCCGCCCCCCTCCCCCACCCCCGCATCTCCTCTCGCTCACTTTCTTGCATCTGTCTGGCCTACCTTGTTGCACGCTGACACGATGAATAGATGTGACTCTGATATAACAGTACTATGGGAAATTTTTACGAAAGTGTAACTTCTCTTCTCCGCCTTCTAATCAGAATAGTGCTGTAACACTTGTGGACAGGCATGAATATTTCCTCTGTCACACAAGCCACTACAAAGGGCACCAGCTATTCCAACGCTGCATTACATATTTTGTGAACTCGCACATGTAATGAAGACGGTAGATTCTGTAACTTCGTTAATGATCAGGATGCAGGTTGAAAACCACCAGGATTTGTGAGACTGTCAGCTCTGTTCACAGCTACACTATGTCACACTGCACGTGTGGGGAAATGGCTATCTCCTTTCAGATGACCTACACCCCCTTCCCTCTTTCATAATGATGTTTATTGGCTGTCATGTTCCTCTGGCTACCTGTCAGTCTTACAGACATCGGAGACATAATGATGAGCTTAACGCCCTGTCATGGAAGATCAAACTCTACCATTTCACTAACCCACCGTAGGCTATAAGACTGAAAACAGTCCATTTTCAGGGTGTAAGACTAAACACTGATGTAGGCATGAGAGAGGAATGTTCATCCTTCCTACTCTGAGATCGTGTGTCAAGTTTCACTGATCGTCCAAGAAGAAATACCCAGGAACCCTGTTAGGTTCGGGAAAACTGGTCCTGCACAGCATCAAGATTCTGGGCTATGTCACAGCCACGTGGGTAATCCACTAACCAACATGCCTACAAAACTTGGACAGAGATCTGCGTACCTCTCCGCCTCTACCAAGGCTAAGTCTATGTGTACACACACTGAACTCTAAACGACATAAACTGGTTAATTCCTTCTTTTACCTTGAGATAAAGTGAGGAGAAGCCAGTTCAAGCTAGGCCAGAGTGACTTCACCACTATTTTGTATATTTTATTCTTGTATGCAAAAGTGAAGTTTTGTATGTGAAATTGCACCTAACTAGTACTTGAGTCAGTCTACCCATGTTTGAACATATTTCTAATTCAACCTACCACTCGGCGCACAAGCAATTTTAGGAGTATGAGCCTAATGTGAATTTCTCCTGAGCCATTCTTGAACATTTTCAACAGTACCAAGAAGAAAAAAAAGTTGACAAGTACTGGAAAGTTGCTCCTTCCACCACTAGTAAGAGAGAGGATGGTGGTGGGTTTGGATACAAAACTATGATTTCAATTGAGGAAATACTCAGAGTCCTTCCCCCAAGAGGACAACACTTAAAACCCTTACTCATCACACGCTGAACTTGCTTCAGTTGTAGACTGAAAAACAAACTGACAAACGTTTTGGGAGTTAAAATATCAAAAAAGAAATTAATAATTTTTTTTTTTCGCTGTCCATCCTAACGTAATGTCGTTCTGGTGATGTCAGAGTAGTGTTAGGCAGGTCTCCCCCCACCCCCCAACACACACACACACACACACACACACACACACACACACACACACACACACAGCACGCACACACACGCGTCATTCTTGAGAGACAATGGTGTTGCGCCATGCATCAGTCAGCTGAATGGCAGCGCCATCTGTGGCCGAAGAGCCCAATTCGGTGCAGGCCTCGAACCGCTGTCTCCCGTGTTGGTTCTGTCTCTGGGATAGCAGCACTGGAGAGACCTCAACAGGGTGCAGACATCAGAACCGCTGTCTCCCGTGTTGGTTCTGTCTCTGGGATAGCAGCACTGGAGAGCCCTCTACAGGGTGTAGGCATCAGAACCGCTGTCTCCCGTGTTGGTTCTGTCTCTGGGATAACAGCACTGGAGAGACCTGTACAGGGTGCAGGCTTGGGCGATGTGTGTGGAAATCCTGGGGTTCCCAATCGCCAGAATCAGTATACAGGCCGAAAACCACCAGGATATCTGTGAGACTGCCACCTCTGTTCACAGCTACATAATGTCACACTGCACGTGTTGGGAAATGGCTATCTCCTTTCAGATGACCTACACCCCCTCTCCTTTTTCATCATGGTTTCTATTGGCTGTCAAAGCCTCTCGGCCTTGCTGACAGAATCCAATGGAAAGGACAAGCCAGCACAGTATGGTGCCAGCGCAGCTTCAGGAGTTGCTGGAAGGTGACACGGTGTGTTGACCAACCAGCTTAGGGGCTTCACACACACACACACACACACACACACACACACACACACACACACACACACACACACAACACACACACTTTAAAACTCTTCCGGGATGGTTATTTCCGTTTGTCATTTCATTGTTGTTGTTGGGTGTTGTTGGGTGTTGACAATAATATGAGTAACTCATGACGTTGAAAAAAAAAAATTGGGGGGCAGGGGTGGGGGGTGGGGGTGGGGGTGGGGAGAGGGTTGGGGAATGAGAGGATATCTTATCTCCTGTTCCCTCCACCTCTCCACCAACCCTCCTCCCTCCCCGTCTGAACACACACCCTCCCCACGCCCCGCTCCTCATGTCAACACCACAACACCGTACATTACACACCCATCCCACAGACAGCCATACCCAGCTGTGTCATATCATCCCCCCCCCCCCCCCAGCCCCAGCAGCCCACATAGAGCCATACCCAGCTGTGTCATATCACTTCCCCCCACCCCCAGCCCCAGCAGCCACCAGGTCGTCGTGAGTCAACCCACCCGGCGGAGGAGACACTGCGCCGCCGCTGCCGAGTCACTTGAGGGTCGGTTGACTGGCGGCCTGCTCTGATTCCACAACCTACTACGCTCTGCATCCCCCCTCCCCCCCCCCCCCCCCCCCCCCCTTCCTCCCTCTGCCACTACTGGCGATAAGAACGGCTTATTCAACCGATACTAACCGAATCAAACCTCTGACAAAAAAAAAAAGAAAAAAAAAAGGCAAGGGTGGGGCTGGGGTGGGGGTGGAGGGGGCGGGTGGGTAGGTGGGAGGGAGGGGGAGGGCTGGGGGAGGGGGGAGGATTGCTTCGTACGACGAGGAACTGGAAACTGAAAACCTCCCATAGAGTCTCAGCTTTCTTGTTTCTGACACTGACTGAGTGTCCGGCCGATATTAGAGACTCTGGGTGACATTTACACGTGTCTGCCTGTCTGTCTGTCTGTCTGTCTGTCTGTCTGTATGTATGTTTTGTAGGTGTGTATGTATGTATGTGTCTGTCTGCATTTCCTTATCTATTTGTTTACTTTTTCTGGTTTCGTTTTATGTGTGCTTCATTTGCACACAGTCCATGAAAATCCCTTCCCCATTTTCGTTCCGATCGGTGTGTGTGTGTGTGTGTGTGTGTGTGTGTGTGTGT
>JADBJO010000260.1:182824-185324 GCA_016801955.1 Conus betulinus | reverse complement strand
GATATCGACAAACGACTGAATGAAGCGCCAGCTGCCAGCTCTTCAGTCGGCACTACCCAGTAGGCAGCCCGTTGAATAAACGAGTGTGGATTGTAAAGCGTTTGGAGCTTGGTCTCTAGCCGAGGATAAGTGCTATATAAGTAGGCCTATTAATAATAATAATAATACAAATAATGATAATAATAAACAATAACAATAATAGTTTTATGTAATCACACTTTTCTCGGTGCAGAGAACATGAAATGTGAAATGCAATAATTTTTGACCTCCTCCGACACCAGTAGTCAAACTTGGACCACTACCTACCTGTCCACATGGGAAAAAAATCATCTGGGCTTTTTTTCTCTTTAATTTTGTTTTGGTCGTTTAATCTTCCATTATTTCCAATCCGTTCACTCCGACTCCCTCTAAAGCGCAGCCAAACTCTCTGAAGCGCCCCCAAACCGGCAGTCCCGTAAGGTTGCTACGAGGCAAACTCACTGGAGAAGACACCGCACTGCTGCTGAGTCACCTCGGCAGCATTCAAAGGTGCGTTCTTTGATCCAGTATACGCAAGACCACCGCCTACCCAACTCCCCAATGACGATTGACGATCATTGTTTAGTGGTAGAGTCAGCATGAAATGACTCGCTCCTTTCTCCCTCAAATCCAATTCCGCTTTCAACAAATCATCTCCACTCCCTCATTTCGGTGGACGTCACCATGTCCATCCCACGACAGTCCCCGTGGACTTTGACTCCAGGTCACCACGGGGCGTGGTTGTGGACAGGAATCTGGAACCGGGGTCACCATAGGATCAGTTCGTAAAGCGCAAAGGAATTCGGGACTCCTCAATTTTTTTTTTTTTATTCTTCTTCCTCCAAACTGTCACAATCACGAAAACAAAAATCCTTTTCAGGGATTTGCTTCCCCCACCCCCACCCCCATACTTTTTTTTTTTTTTTTTTTTTTTTTTGCAACGACGAACAGTAGGCACGGCAGTAAGTCAGTATTACTCATGGTACGCTCACTTACCTTAAAGACTTTATTTCAGCGGTAAATACAGTAGTAGGCATGGTCAGTAACTCACGCAGTAAGTCACTCATGGTACGCTCACTTACCTTAAAGACTTTATTTCAGCGGCAAATACAGTAGTAGGCACGGCAGTAAGTCAGTATTACTCATGGTACGCTCACTTACCTTAAAGACTTTATTTCAGCGGCAAATACAGTAGTAGGCACGGCAGTTTCAGTATTACGGTACGCTCACTTACCTTAAAGACTTTATTTTCAGCGGTAAATACAGTAGTAGGCACGGCAGTAAGTCAGTATTACGGTACGCTCACTTACCTTAAAGACTTTATTTGCAGCGGCAAATCACGAAATTCTTACATTTATAACACCATATACTGGCAAACAAAACTCACCAAAAAGTCTAAGACAGACTTTGGAAAAAAAAAACACACACACAAAAAAAAACGTTACTCACCTCCATCATGATACAGGTCCTCCTCCTTCCGTTTTCCCTCCTTTTCTCCCCAACTACCACCCCCCCCCCCCTCCCCCGACGCACAGACACATAACGACCCTGCCCACAAACCCCCACCCCCCCCCCGTTCCTTCCCCCCCCTGCCTTTCTTCAACAGCTAAGTGTTGACGAGCGGAAAGTAACGCAATCTCACTGGCCACCTGTCTGCAAGCCGGAAAGTTGTGAGCGCCACACGGCCAGCTATGTGTGGAATGCATGTTGGCATGGCCTGCATAGTTGGTTGGTTACGCTTCCCCCCCACCCCACCCTTTCCCCCTCCCTCACTTCCCCCTGACACAGGATTTTCGGGTGTAGATGTAAGCTGGGTAGGAAAGGGCAGGGGGGGGAGGGGTGAGGGGGTAGGGGGGCTTTCGATTTCGTTGTGGGTTGGGGGAGGAGGGGTTGAGAGCGGGGGGGGGGGGATGGGGGGCAAGAGCTCATTCGGAGCGCGTCATTACGAATATCTGACACTATCGTCATTAGCCTCGTAGTCGACGCGATCATATCCATCAGTAGCAGCAACATTAATTGCAGCAGCTGCGGCAGAAGCAGCAGCAGCAGCAGTAGTAGTAGCAGCACCTGTAATAGTAGCAACCGTGGCAGCAGCATTCGTAATAGTACCTGTAGTAATAGTAGTGGTAGTATTCTCAGCTGTAGTCGCAGCAGCAAGCTTGGTAACAGTGGTAAACCCAGTAACAGTGGTGATAGCAGCAGTAGCAGCAGTAGCAGCAGCAGCAGCAGCATTAGTAGTGGTAGTAGTTGCAGCAGCAGCAACAAGACTAGCAGTATTATCACTATTAATTTTCGGTAGGTGATAGTAGTGGTGGTAGCAGTAGCAGCAGCAGCAGCAGCAGTAGTAGTAGTAGTAGTAGTAGTACCAATAGTTGTAGTAGTAGTGACAGCAGCAGTACCAGCAGCAGCAGTAGTATTGGTAGTGATGGTGGTGGTTGTAGGTCCTAGGTGGTAGTAGTGGCAGCAGCAGCAGCGGTTGTAG
>JADBJO010000260.1:160324-172824 GCA_016801955.1 Conus betulinus | reverse complement strand
TGCATCAGAAAAAAACGTTCTGTCTCCTTGAATTCTCCTGTCACTGGGGAAATGATGAGATCCAATTCCTCCACCTGGAGTCTTTAATTGCTGGGGTTGAACTATCGGTGTGTTCCCCACACATAGCCATCGTTAACCACCCGTCTCAGAGGAGGAATAGCCGACGGGGTGAAGAGTGAAGGGTGAAGGGCTGAAACACGAATAAGGTTCGTGTAAGTAGCCTGCTTCCCAATTCAGCATATGAATTCTTTCTTTCTCTTTTTTTCTTAAGGTTTTCCCCTGTAGCTTTCCCCAACTATCTATAGCTCACTGGTAATGACTGGCCAGCGGTGAGGACCCCTTGACCAACTTCCTGACAGGTTGGAGTCTATAGGCCATATGCTGGGCTAAAACTGATTCTTTCCTCCCTCTTCCTAGTGAGTGCATACTCTGTTCAAAACACATGACCAGCACCTTACCAGCCCTTATATAAACTCTCTTTCAGTGGTCACTTTCACCCAATGACCACCATTGTTTATTTAATGAGTAATTCTCACAATTATTTGGGGACGCCCGCTACACTAGTCAAGCCACATGAATATTCTTCCTTTTTAGTTGTGGCATGGGGGAAATGATTCATATCACCAGACTACATGTGATGGAGCGTCACATGCCTTGATGTGAGGCTAAGTCACATGACAATGCTATTATCAACTAGTTTCTAGACCTAGAGTCTGTTTGCAAATAACATTCTTCTAAATGTCTGATTAACATTTTTGTTTGTTTTGTTTGTTTTTAAAAACTATTAATATTTCTGCGATAGATGTTGGTTATATGATTTGCGAAGATTAATCACACACATATAGTTAAAAACAAACAAACAAACGAGTTTATGAGTTAATCTTGACATATAGTTTAGGCCTACCTAATCCCACAGGATGTCCTTGTGTTGATTAATTCAGTCAGTTAATTAATTTAAGTAATTTCATCCAAAGAGGCGGTTTAGCAGTTTTGATATCAAACAATGCGGTAGAGGCTTGAAAATCTCGATCACGTTACCTATTTTTTTTTCCCCAGTAGTCAACACTGGGCAGTTGAAGAAGGCCTAATTTTCACGTTATCAACCTATAAGAAGCACTCGGTGGCAGAATGGGCCCTATTGGAACGGGGCTCTAACGGCATTCTCCCGTTCAAAGCAACTTATAGCATGGTTTCCTCCTTTCTAATATTTTTGTTTAAAAAAAAAAAAAAAAAAGGTGGTGGGGGTGGGGGTATTGAGGAATGGGAGGAGGCGAAGGAGAAGTTTGGGGAGAGAAGGAAAGAAGACAGAATCTAGTGGAAAAGGACGAAGATAGGAGAAAGGACGGAAACTGGCAGAGAGAACGAAGGATAGGGAGGCGGAAAGGAACGAGCACGGGAAACAGGAAAGAGGACAGAAAGTAGCAAAACGAAAGAGGAAAAGAACGAGGAACAGGAAGAGGGAAAGGAACAGGAACTAGCATGGGAAACAGGAAAGAGAGCGGAAAGCAGCAAACAGAAAGAGGAAAAGGAACAGGAACTAGCATGGGAAACAGGAAAGAGAGCGGAAAGCAGCAAACAGAAAGAGGAAAAGGAACAGGAACTAGCATGGGAAACAGGAAAGAGAGCGGAAAGCAGCAAACAGAAAGAGGAAAAGGAACAGGAACTAGCAAGGGAAACAGGAAAAGAGAGCGGAAAGCAGCAAACAGAAAGAGGAAAAGGAACAGGAACTAGCAAGGGAAACAGGAAAGAGAGCGCGGAAAGTAGCAAACAGAAAGAGGAAAAGAACAGGAACTAGCATGGGAAACAGGACAGAGAACGGAAAGTAGCAAAAAGAACAAAGAACAGGAAGAGGAAAAGGAATTGGCACAGGCACGTAAAACTGGTGCAAACCTAAAGTATTATCGTCTGACAGAGTGAAATAGATACTTTTTTGGCTTGCACGTGTACACACAGGTAGATAAGATATCTATGCCTTGTAAACCTTTTCGATTCACCTGTAATTATGAAGTGCAGTCGCAAACATGTTGAAATCTAAAGCGTGAGTGAAATGACATAAAAACAAAACTCAACTTGTTCAAGAAATCGCATACAGCAAACTTCTGTATTATTCTCTTTGAGAGCATGCGTTCTACTTACTCTCACAATACAGCTATCAGCTATCCTCTGCTTATTCCTCAGTAATCTTAATAAAAAAGTGATAATTTACGTGTTCCCACTTATTAATGTTAATCAGGTTCAAGACTTGGTACTTTGTTGGCTTCAGTTGGCTAAACAGTTTGGTACTTTACTTAAATGATGCATTGGTCCCTCCTTGTTTAGATGTTCACAGATTTCATGTGATGATGAAAACAATATTGATGTACGGGGCTGCTTGGTGAACACAACAAACATGGAAGTAGCATGCCTTGCTTGATCCATTGATCTTCTTCAGGCAGGAAGACATGAAAGAATACGTGACGATTGGTGTATATTTCAGTTATCGCTAAGGCAGGGAAGAGCTTAGCGGAAGAAACGTAAACAAAAAAACAAAACAAAACACACACACACACAAACAAAACAAAACAAACAAAAACAAAAAAAAAAAAAAAAAAAAAAACCCACCAGCCAGTGAGCCAAACTTCGCAGAGAGCCGGTGAAGTTCCCTCAGCGTTGGTGTGACATGATTGCGCTTTACGTCATCGAGTTCGATACGTACTGCACCGTTTCTGAATTTGGTGATACAAGCCATCGCTCTGTAGGCGAATCATACTGCATTGAATCACAGCAGACCAAGTCAAATTCTATTAAAGAGTAACTGTACTTATTCCGCCGGACAAAAGGGACAAACAAACCGCCAGGCAAAACACGAATTGTTTCGATCTCTTTTGGTCTTGTTCAGGCAGTTTCCGCCTGCAGTCACCAAACAAACAGACACCAAGTCAGGTCAGGCTGGTCGCCATTTGTCCAGGCTGGCCACATCCGGGGCGAACTACGGTAAGCAAATCTAGAAAGAATGAGTGAATCGGCAAGTCCCGCTGTTGCATCAGTTGACTGATAATTGCCGAACTGACGTCATGCGGCGACGTTTCACGAATGACGCTGTACACACATAACATCCTGCTGATCTCACCATACCACGCATTCTTCCTCGTGTATAATCAGGTTGGGCTGGGTCCTTTTCGCCCCCTCACCGTTGTTATTTACTGGGAAAAACAAACAAACAAACAAAAACGAGGGGGGGGGGGGGGGGGGGGGGGGGGAACGAAACGAAACGAAATGCCGAGGAATATAATGGAAAGGGTGCATACAAAAATGGGCGAAACCGGATGTCGCCACAATTCCCTACGGTCCCTGAGAACCACGATTGATGGGGTCATTTCGCCCTCTGCATAGTTCTTCTGTTTGTTTGTTTGTTTGTTTGTTTGGGTTTCTTTGTTTTTTTTTTTTTTAGTCCCTTTCTTTCCATGAGTATCATTATTGGAGAGGGCGAAACTGGAAGAAGGCGCACAGAGCCAACCCGAAAACTAATGAGTGGACGAGGGGAATGTGTGTGTGTGTGTGTGTGTGTGTCCGGGGACACCCCCGCTCCCCCTCCCTCCTCCACCATGCGTGTGTGTAACACACGCCTTTCTCCTCACTTCCCCCTTTTGAAATTCAATACTTGAGTCTAGATGTTTGTGTATTATTGTCCGAATATTGGGAGAGAAAAACCCCCTCCCCCCTGCCCCCCCCCCCCCCCCCCCCCCCCCCCCCCCCCCCCCCGTTCCCAATCCTCTCGCTTGTACAAACATTTATGTTTCCCCCCTCCCCGCCCCAACAGAAATGTTTAATTTTGGAAGAGGAGTACCCCTGCTCTCCCTCCCCCTCCCTCCTCTGCCCCCCCCCCCCCCCCCCCCCCCCTCCTTCCTCCCCTCATTTACACATACCCGCGCTGCTAATACAATTTTTGGGGAGAGATAACTCCCTACCCAGCCTCTCATCCACCACCCCCATCCATCACCTTTTTAAACACTACACCCCCCCCCCCCCTCTCTTTCAGTTATCCCCCCAATACTATATCCCTGCAGTAATAATAACTGATTTTTTGGCGTTTGTCGGCGGAAGATCTAGTCATCAGTGATAAACTGGGAGTAATCCCATTCCAAATATGCTTGTGATTCCTATGCTTAGCACTCGATGAACCAAAACATTTTTCGTTTTTGTCAGCTCGTTCACTGTTAGTATGTGGAAGGCCTGCACACACTTTTGTATATCCGTCAATACATGAATATTACATTACAAAAAAAAAACAAAAAACAAAACATTATTTGAACCTAAAAAGGAAAGCTGTAAGCTGTTAAATGAACATAGAAAAAGATAGTCAAACTAATACCACAGATCAAGGTTTTTTTTTTTTTTTTGTTTGTTTGGTTGTTGTTGCTGTAGATATGGACATTTTAGACCAATGGACATGTTAAATCTTTTATTGTGTTGTTTTCTTCTCTTTTCTTTTTGTGTTGGTTTGCTTTTAATCATGAATCTTACCTGTATATTTCTTTCTAGTATTGAAATCGTGTTGTTTGTCATGCCTGAAAAAGACCAAAGAGGTCGAAACGCGTCGTGATTTGTCTTGTCATTTGTCCTCTTTCGTTCGGCGGGAAACAGTAAATCTTCTTTTTTAAAGCTGGTTTAAAATTTCCGCCCGCAGTCACGTCACTTTGAAACAGATTTTCAGCAAACGTGTCATGTCATCTTAAGACGTCATAAATGACATTTTAGAAATTGACAAAAAAACAAACCAAAACAAAACAAAAAAAAAAAAAACAGTACTGCCCAGATGCCTAACCGTCTGAGCACGTCTGTCATTTCTGTTCTCTGGGACTGGAAATTGACGAAGTGCGAGTCGGAACCTTTCGGACCTGTCTGTTTCCAGGGCCGTGTTGTGAAAAACTGGACGCCGGATTTTTTAGGGGTACCCGTGAGAAGAGGAGAGCGACAAGATGAAGATTTGCCAAGTGCTTCAGGGCAAGAAAGGGCTGGTCCAAGTGCAAGTGCTGGACAACGGTTATCTCTGTTGGTCCGAGCTTCAGCTGAACGAGAACTCTATTCATCTGTCTGCAGGTGAGTCGAGAGAGAGAGAGAGAGAGAGAGAGAGAGAGAGAGAGAGAGAGAGAGAGAGAGGAGTGTGTGTGTGTGTGTGTGTGTGTGTGTGTTGCCCGTTAAATGTGGCGAAGGTCAACAAACCGGGCAACACGATATGCTACACTTAATTTTTGCAACAAAGTAAAAGTAAAGCGAATGTTGCCGAGTAAATATAGAGACAAATCTTGTTTTGAAGTTTGCACTGCAAGGGACACAATCGTATAGAAAATTGCAAATCACTTCCCTTGTATTCTCTCTCTCTCTCTCTCTCTCTCTATAAAGTGACTCTCAAAACCAAGCGTCGACGTAAAACCCAATGATAACTCTCCTGCTTGCGTTTGACCCATTCATTTGGTGCCAATGATAAACGCGACCTCAATACTCTGACACTGAACCATTGTAGAACAGAATCCCTGCCATGATAGCCGCCAGTTGGGTTTCACAAAATCCTAAAACGTGTGGCTTGAACGGCCAAGCCGCTGCTAGCCTAGGCCTAGCAGCTTTGTCCATGGAACCCCAGCCAGAACGCATAAATTAACTGACGTCAAGTGACGTAGACCTACACAAATGACGTCACTTGTTTGACCATGTTGTAATGGAACAAAATACTTGTTTGTAGGCCTAATAGGGTTTGTGTTATTCAAGTGTTCCACATTGAAGTCACATCCCTCACCCTCACCCCCCACCCCTCAAATAGTTACACTGTGCAGCGGGTGACGAAAACGAAGTGTTGTGTTTCTTTTTCCTGTGGAACACTCGCTGCCGGTCTTTGAGCAGTCACGGGCGGAATCTGGATCTAGAGCCTGAGACACGCTTTGTGTGCATGGCGTGTCCCTGTTGTTTCACACAAACAAGGATGTAACATCGACATCGCGGCCATGACGAAGCTGACATCTGTTTCGTGGAAGTAAATTCAAAGGAACCAAATTCAATCCATGACATTTCTTCCCTGAAGCCAGCGCGGAGATTGTGATGGTCACATCCAACATTTTCAGCGAGTCAGCCTATCTCCGTATCCATCGTTCTTCTTAAAGAGCTTTGCCGATGGGTTAATAACGCGTGTGGCTTTCGTCAGCAAAGAAAAATGCAGATCCATTGTGCACATGAGCTCAAGTTTCAATGGATGGTTCTTCGAACAGTTGGTTCAAAATCTTTATCACAGAGGTCCAGCACAAGCGACAGTTGTTTTATTTATCAGAAGAACCGAGCGTAAGGTCTTTCAGTTCTTTTCAACCATCATCAAGTGAACAGCCCCAGCCCCATGAGGTCACAGCCTGATGACTTTGAGGGTCAAGTCAAAAACGCCTTTTTTTTCCTGTATCATGCTGGTACATCCCGTGGATATTTTACCACCCTCTGTTTTTTCTTTCAGAGTTCACTTTGGTTTTCAGCACTGAACAGCCGGCGTCTTGATTTCATTCGGAGCATTGCGCTCCGTGAGCTATAGTCTACACACCGTATGTTCTGTTCAATCCATGCAAAGTGTCCGCTTCTGCAACCCGGCTCACTGTTCTGATCATTCAGCGGATATAGTTTGTGCGATCTTTCTCGCCCTCAGTGAAACAAAGGGTTTGGACTGTCAGAGTGAAGTGGTTTCACTTCTTGTCACTGTGTACACCCAGCTGACTCCCGTGTCCTAAAGAATACCACGCACCTGCATCCTCTTGAAAAGGAAATCTCAACTGAATTCGACCAAATATTATTATGCGTACTTCTGCAGGTCACTCTCTGGTTCATCAGTCGTCGTTTAAAGCAGCGCTAAACGACAATATTGTATACCCGGGATTTAAAGGGCTATCTCAAAGCTGAAAGTGAAACACATCGTTTTCATGTTCAACAACAATTCGGTCTGCTTAGCTTTATTTTGTATCATTTCATTTGACTTTATTTTATTTTAGTTTTTAGATGACTGTCTCCCCCTCTTCCCGTCTCCCCTCCTCCCACCCCGCCCCCTCAATCCGGTAGAAACTTGTGCGCCAATCAGCTTGCCACGAACGGATACTATTTCATCTACCTTTGGTGATCACTGCCAAGTCGTGTGCACAAACTTTGATTGTTCTCTCCTTCAACGAGCAGCCCGCTGGATTCAGACGCATCGAAGAGTTTACGGCCCGGCAGCCACACGTTCTTGGCTTCCCATGTAGGCTTCGTTTTCTCTCCTCAAGTCTCTCGAGCAAACAGAATCTTAACCGTCGCCTGGGCTTTTTACACGGCTGGTGTAGATTCCACATGGAATATCTCAGCGGCCGAGCACTCCCGACCGATAATGATAAAGAAATAAAGAAAGAAGAAAGAAAGAAGAAGAAGAAAGAAAAGAAGAAGAAAGAAGAAGAAGAAGAAGAAGAAGAAAGAAGAAGAAGAAGAAGAAAGAAGAAGAAGAAAGCGAAAAAGCGAGGACTATGAATACGTGGCATCCACATTCCGAACACACCGAGCGGTTCTCGTTCAATTGCCGTGAATTGTCACCAGTTCATGCTGATCGAAGCGACATCGTGAACGATGCTCAAGAGGATCCCTGTCCACCCGCCAGAACTTTAGGGGACTCCACTGACCCGTGACCAGCGGGAGAGGCAGGTCCGGCCGACCTTGAAAGGCCTCTGACCATGCCCCCCACCGGTCAGCATGAACCCTGGGTCCGCCGCCAAAGCCATTCTGTCTTGACCAGCTAGTCACGTGCCGTGAACCCGAGCAGTCGGGCATCGGTCCGTGAGTGTGTGTGTGTGTGTGTGTGTGTGTGTGTGTGTGTGTGTGTGTGTGTGCACGCGCGCGTGTGTGTATGCTTATGTGCATGTTTCTCTCTCCCTTTGTGCATGCGCGCGCGTGTATGTGAGTGTGTGTGTGTGTGTGTGTGTGTGTGTGTGTGTGTGTGTGTGAGAGAGAGAGAGAGAGAGAGAGAGAGAGAGAGAGAGAGAGAGAGAGAGAGAGGAAATTTCATTAGAAAAAATGAAATCAAGCGCACGCATACACGTGCACGCGCATTCGCACACGCGCGTGCGCGCACACATACACCCCCACACTCCCCCCCCATCCACCACCACCCACACATGGACTGGACTTCTGAACACACACACACACACACACACACACACACACACACACACACACGCTGCGGACTATGAAACCGAATGATTTGACAAGTTCTGATATGAATAATACCATCAAGCGTGTGTGTGTGTGTGTGTGTGTGTGTGTCACAGAAGTCCAGTCCATTCCTCCCAGGACACACCTGCACGTGAACATCAAACCGCTCAAACACAGAGTAAGAGCAAAGCGTTGACCTCGGACACACACCACCACCCCCAGCCAGCGTACACACACACACACACACGTGTCGCTGCACTATGTGGGGCGCAGCGCCAAGGGACAAGCTGCGGAATGGGCACGTGCCAGCTGGACGGTGTGTGTGTGTCCGAGTGTCAGCGCCTGGCCTGTGACCTCAACGACAAGCGCGGAGGTCAGTGGGACGAGGCTTTCACCTGTTGTTGTGTTGTTGTTGTTGTTGTAGTTGTTGTTAGCGCATAGTTTTATTTTCATTGCCATTCCTGTCATGCGTGGTGGTGCATTATGTCAGGCGCAGCCCCAAGGGTCTGCGGTGGGTCGTGCCAGCTGTCGTCACCTTGTCCGAGTGTCAGCGCCTCTCCTCTGACTCAACGACAAGCGGGGAGGTCAGTGGGCTGAGGCTTTCTCTCGTTGTTGTTGTTGTTGTTGTTGTCTCTGGTGGTGTTGGTGTTGTTGTTAGCTCTCTAGTTTTATTTTCATTGCCTTTCCTGTCATGCGTGTAGTATTGTCATCTGCTGTCTCTGTGTGTGTGTGTGTGTGTCTGTCTGTCTGTCTGTCTGTGTGTCTCTCTCTGTCTGTCTGTCCATCTCTCTGATCTGTCTCTTCCATTTCTCTCTCTGTGTGTGTGTGTGTGTGTGTGTGTGTGCGTGTGTGTGTGCGTGTGTGTGTGTGTGTGTGTGTGTGTGTGTGTGTGTGTGTGTGTGTGTGTGTGTGTGTGTCTCCATCTCCATCTCCTCTCTCCTCCCTCTCTCTCTCTCTCTCTCTCTCTCTTCTCTCTTCTTGCTGTGATATTTCTTTTTCTTTCCGCTATTCTTTCTTTTTTCTTTTTCGGTCTGATCTGGATTTTTTTTTTTATTATGCTTTTAACGTTATTTCCCTTTCTGTCTCTCCCGGATCCAAACTTAGCAAACAAAACAAAAACAAACTGAACTGCATTGAAAATGCTTCAGCGAAAGTACGAAACAAACAAAAAACAACAGCAACAACAAACAATAAACAATAAAACAACAACAAAAAAAAAACAGAAAAAGAAGAGAGAAGAGAGAGAGAGAGAGAGAGAGAAGAATAAAAAGAAAAGAAAAAGAAACAACGGGCAAGAATGATCGAACTCATATGCTGTTGTCAATTCAGTTAATGATAAAGTGTGTATCCTTTCCAAATTCACTGATCTGACATTTTTAAAGGGAATGAGGGTCAGTCTGTTTTTATCTGGGTCTAAACACGAATCTCCTAGTTTTCGGTTGCGCGAGGTGCCCCCCCCCCCCCCACCCCCCCCCACCCCCGCCCGCCCCCCTCCCTCATCTCCCTCCTCCCCTCCTCCCCTCCCCCTTCCCCCTTTTCCGTCCGTTAGCAACACTCGTTTCTGTAGAATATTGCTCTCTCTCTCTCTCTCTCTCTCTCTCTCTCTCTCTCTCTCTCTCTCTCTCCTCCTCACCACCCCCCCCCCCCCCCCCCCCCCCCCATGCATTTCTTTTACACTTTTTTTTATTTATTTTTTTTTTTTTTTTAATGAAAAAGACTCTGTCTTTGAATCTCAAAATCTCAGTAGGGCAGTGATCGTATATTGCCCGTTTTACTGTTCTGTCTCAAGTCAGAACTATTAATCTGTATTTTTCTTGGTTCGCGCGAAACTGTTTTTTTAACCCTTTCGCTGCTGCTTTTTTTTAATTTGATTTTTTTTTTTATTATTATTATTATTATTTTTTTTTTTGCAGGACAAGCAGCACCAGCCGGAAGTTTCTGGTCCTGATTAACCCGGTCAGCGGTAAGTGCCACAGTCAGCGGGTGTTCCGCAATTCAGTGGAGCCACTGTTCAAGACCTGTGACATCCGGCTATGACGTCGTCGGTGAGTCGCTTATGTTTATGACGTCATAGGTTAGCATGTTTTACGTGGTAGTGGCAGATACGACTGCTGCGTTGTCATTTTATTTCAGCTTTTCTCCCACACCACGTCTTTTTTTAAAATTTCTTTTCTTCTTCTTCTTTCTTTTTTAAAAAAAAGTATTCAGTTTAGTTTCATTTAAACAGACTTGTGTACATTTTTTTTTAATGTGGTTTTGATTTAACCAATTTTTCTAATATCAAAACAGACTGTTGTATACATTTCATAAAAAAAGGAAAATAAAAAAAATTTAAAAAAAAAAAAAAAAAAAAAAGGAAAAAAAGAAAGAAAAAAAGAAAGAAAGAAAATATAAAGTTTATTTCAGTTCGTTCGTTCGTTGTGTTCGTTTGTTTGTTTTTGGTCTTACACACATACAACATATTCGCGAATGTAACATACCAGTGCAACAATCATAATCTTTCAGCATTCGTCGTGCCTACCCTTAATGAAAAGAAATAGTTAAATGCCTGTGTAAGAAACACCATTACATACTGAAGTATATGCTTTCTATCACTGTAGACATACTTTGCCGTTCTGATTCATTTTAATTAAAACAGTACATATGACACCATAAATTTGTCAGTACACCGAACAGTACGTTTATGAACCCAAACGCTTTGTATCATACGCCAAAATATCAGACTGAGCAAGCTGTCGATGGAAATGAACGGATGGACTGAAACTTTCCCAGGGGCGAACCCGTCGAAATCTGGCGCGGATCCGTAGCACAGAGCTGTGCCGTAGACAAGATCCAGGATCCGTTCGACTTCCACCCAGTTCGTGACCCAGAATGTCGCTCGGATATGAAGTAATGGCGAAGTAAACCATACATTTGTCAAAATGATAACCTCTCCATTAAACACGAACGAAAAAAAAAAAAAAAATGATAAGAAAGGAAAAACGAAACAAAACAAAACAACAACAACAACAACAACAACAACAACAAAAAACAACAAAAAAAAACAAAAAAAACAACAAACCCCCCCCAAAAAAAACGAAAACTGACGTGAACTACACTAATGGAGTCTTGTTTGTTGATCTGTTTTTATCAGTGTGTGTGTGTGTGTGTGTGTGTGTGTGTGTGTCAGTGTCTTCAAGAAAGGGTGAACTGGAACGCATTGCCGAAACTCATAACTTGGACGAATACAGCGGGTGAGTACTTTACGAAACACTGTGTAGTAACTTTTTTTTTTTCATCTCTCTAGAAAAGGAATGTTAGAATGACACTTGAAATGTATACCAGTGACAGTTTCAGTGGAATGCCACAGTGAATGTGTACCATGACAGTTTCAGTGGAATGACACAGTGAATGTGTACCAATGACAGTTTCAGTGGAATGACACAGAATGTGTACCAATGACAGTTTCAGTGGAATGACACAGTGAATGTGTACCAATGACAGTTTCAGTGGAACGACACAGTGAATGTGTACCAATGACAGTTTCAGTGGAATGACACAGTGAATGTGTACCAATGACAGTTTCAGTGGAATGACACAGTGAATGTGTACCAATGACAGTTTCAGTGGAACGACACAGTGAATGTGTACCAATGACAGTTTCAGTGGAATGACACAGTGAATGTGTACCAATGACAGTTTCAGTGGAATGACGGGATGTGTCCCAATGACTGTTTCCATGGAATGACACGATAGATACCCATGACAGTTACTGTGGAATGACACAAAGAATTTGTACCAACGACAGTTTCAGTGGAATGACAGAGTGATGTATACCAATGACAGTTTCAGAGAATTTGCCCAGCGAAAGTTACCGGGAATGACACGATGTGTGTACCATGACACGATGTGTGTCAGTGAAGTGACCAGGGAATGACACGCTGTGTACCAAGGACAGTTTCAGTGGAATGACACAAAGAATGACAGTTTCAGTCTCAGAACGGTTGCAGCATAGCCGACCACACAGAGAGGTCGAAACGCGTCGTGTGTTTTGTCTTGCAGTGTGTTTGCCCTTTCCGTCCGGCGGAACAGCATTTCTCATTTCTTTGAACTTTGCTTCAATTTCCGCCCGCAATCACCGCTCTTTGAAACTTGCAGGCTGCTGATTTTCGGGGGCGACGGGTCGGTCAACGAAGTGGTCAATGGACTCTTGCTGCGAAGGGTCAAGGAGGCAGGGCTGGACATCAACGACAAAAACTGCCAGTTGGTGCCAGCCACCATCCCTGTCGGTATCTTCGCCACAGGTGAGAAAGCTCCCCGCAGGTGAAAAACTTTCCCCT
>JADBJO010000260.1:132824-135324 GCA_016801955.1 Conus betulinus | reverse complement strand
GAAGTTTTACAGTACACACTACGTAGAAAGTTCGACGTACTTGACGTATCACGTATTTCTCCCGATATTTTTAAATTTTTTTTTTTTTTTTTTTTTTTGTGTATCCCCAATGTGCACGAGAAACATGAATAAGTGACGTGCATTTTCACCCCCCGCAGGGAACTGCAGCTTCAGTGTCTTTATACACGGCCAGCCTCATCTTTCAAACTCTGTATTACCTTCTTTCCTTCACAGACCCAGACGAGGAAGGGGAAACTGGAGTAGAAGGGAAAAAGGGCAGGTGAAAGTGAGAGAGGGAGAGATGGGAGCAGAATAGACAGGGAGAGGGGGGGGGGGGGGGGGGGGGGGGGGGGGGGGGGGGGGGGGGGGGGGGCAGAGCTTTCGCCTCCACGACACCCCAGTCCCCCAGATTCTGCCCCTGCCCCCACATCTCTCTCTCTAAAACGACCCTCCCCCGCCCCCCCCCCCCCCCACCCCCAAACAAAACAAAGCAAAACAAAAACAAACAAAGAAAAAAAACATACGTGTTTAAGGGCATGCTCTGGCAATAAAAAAAAAATCTTTTGGGTATTGGATATTCACTAATAAATACGCAGCGCGCACACGTACACACACACACACACACACACACACACACACACACACACACACACACACACACACACACACACACACTCACTCACTCACTCACACAGTCTCTCTCTCTCTCTCTCTCTCTCTCTCTCTCTCTCTCTCTCTCTCTCTCTTCTTCTTCTTCTTCTTCTTCTTCTTCTTCTTCTTCTTCTCTGTGTGTGTGTGTAAGGCTCTCTCTGTCTGTTTCTGCCTCACTCTCTGTCTCTGCCTCTCTCTCACTCTGTCTGTGCCCCCCCCCCCCCCCCCCCCCCCCCACACACCCTCTTTCTCTCTACCTCTCTGTCTCTCTCTCATCGCTCCCCACTCTGTCTCGTCTCGCCTCCTCTCCTGTCCTCTCTTTTCCGTTTCTCTTGTGTTCTTTTTCACTTTGAAACACAGTTCATAGTTGTTGTTTTTTTTTTTTTAAGAGACCGACTGTAACCTACTAAACGACATTCTTTTTTAGCACAATGAGAAAAACTTGTAGCCTAACGTATAACTGTACAAAAAATCGGGTGATCCAGAAACACACACATGGTTGCCTTTTCTTTTTGGAGAAAGGGGCATGTTTTTTTTTTTTTCTGTCTCAGATATTCGGAGCCTTTCCTGTTTGCCTTAATCGTTTGAGATACATCAAGAACATCAAAATTAGTGTGTGCGTTCGCGTGTATGTGTGTGTGTGTGTGTGGTGTGTGTGCGCGCGCGCGCGCGCGCGCGTGTGTGTGTGTGTGTGTGTGTGTGTGTGTGTGTCCGTCTATCTGTCAGAGAGAGAGAGGAGAGAGAGAGAGAGAGAGGAGAGAGAGAGAGAGAGAGAGAGAGAGAGAGAGAGAGAGAGAGAGAGAGAGAGAGAGATCACCCCACACAATAAAAACTACATCCGAACTGAAATCACGCCAATTCAGGCAGAGGGCCATATCAGGGCTGTCACCGCGTTGAAGTCAACTCACAAGTCATTCATTCGCACAACTCTTTTTAAAAAACACATCTTCTAAAAACCCATCCGAAACTTTGTTAAAAATCTTTCCACTATAAAATCTCAGATCCGATGAAAAAATGTTAATCTCTTTCAAGAATTCAAAGATCGCAACAGGTGGGACATCTCTGAAACAAGGTTTTCATGGAATCTGCCGTAAAATGTTTGTATCTCACATCATGCAAGTCCCAACACTCTAAAAGAATATATTTCACTGTGTGTGGTACATGACATGAAATGCACCACGGAATTTCTTCACTCTTTAAAAGGTAGGAATGGGTAAAATACGAATGGCCGGTGTGCAGCCGGCATAGAACCGTTTCTTCTTTGCGACCACCAGAGGTAGATGAAAGGAACTCTTTTAGGTTTGGATGTATCTGAAAGAGTTTGTTATCCGTCTGTGTATTCCAATCCTCCTGCCAGAGGTCTCTGACATAATCATTAACTTTTGGTTTTGGATATGCGTAGGGGATAGATATGTCAGACAGTTTCCCTGTTGTGGCATTCTTGGCCAAACGATCAGCCATTTCATTCCCTCCGATGCCAACATGACTGGGAACCCAAGCCAGAACAATGCTGTGACCTTCCGCTTTCAACGAGGTAAAAAGGTTTTTTTTTTTTTAAAGTGTAGAAGTTCAGGATGATGGAGGTTACGGCCAGCTATTGCCTCCAAAGCTGACAGCGAATCAGACAAAATCAGATAGTCTTTGTTTGTAGATTGAGAGATTATCTTCAGTGCTAGAACCAGAGCTGTAAGTTCAGTAGAGTAAACAGAAGCATCTGATGGAATATGTTCTAATAACATTTGAGAAGAGCACCAGGGCAATAGGTTGCACAGGCTACTCCATCTTCAGACTTGGTAAATCAGTAGATTTTTCTGAAAGGATGGGAATTTTGTACAGAGATCAGCAAACA
>JADBJO010000260.1:127824-130324 GCA_016801955.1 Conus betulinus | reverse complement strand
TTTAACGTCCTCAAGAATCAATTTTCATGGCCTTGGATCGTTGTTTGAATTTAACGTCCTCACATAACCAGTTTCATGGCCTCTTAATGGTTGAATTTAACGTCCTCACAGCATCAGGTTCATGACCTCTCTACTACTGTCTATATACCAGTAGAAAAACAGTGGCAGACATGCGAGTTTTTTTGAGTAGAAGAGTTCCATTGCAACTGGTATGGGTATATGCCGGTTTTGTCTGTATGCGCGCACACGTCCAATTGTCAATGTTCGAACCCTCTTCCTCTCAAACACACTGTTTCGCTCAACCGGTGGCCTTATACCCATAGAAATACCACTAAGACAAAACTCCTCTCAACTTCCTCCTGCACCAATCTCTCTCTCTCTCTCTCTCTCTCTCTCTCTCTCTCTCTCTCTCTCTCTCTCTCTCTCTTCCCCCAGGCTCCACCAGTTTCAGTTCCTAATTCTCCTCTACCAGATTCTCTCTGCATCTCTCTCTTATTCTTTATCTCTGAGTCTGAGTGTGTCTTCTATAAGTCTTTATCTCTGCGTCTATCTGTGTCTTCTACAAATTTTTGTGTCTATGTCTTTCTGTTAGTCTGTATCTCTGTGTCTGTCTGTGTCTTCTGGAAGTCTTTTATCTTTGTGTCTAACTGTGTCATCTATGTCTTTGTGTTTGTGTCTTCTGTAAATCTTTATCTCTGCGTCTGTATGTGTCTTTTGGAAGTCTTTTATCTTTGTGTGTCTAACTGTGTCTTCTATGTCTTTGTGTTTGGGTCTTCTCTAAGTCTCCATCTCTGCGTCTGTATGTGTCTTCTGGAAGTCTTAATCTCTGTGTCTGTCTGTGTCTTCTAAAAGTCTTTATCTCTGTGTCTGTCTGTGTCTTCTATAAGTCTTTATCTTTGTGCTTGTCTGCCTGTCTTATAAGTCTTTATGTCTGTGTCTGTCTGTCTCTTCTATAAGTCTTCATCTCTGTGTGTCTTCTACAAGTTTTTGTCTCTGTGTCTGTCTGCATCTCTTCTACAAATCTTTATCAATGTATCTGTCTGTCTGTGTCTTCTATAGGTCTTTATCTCTGTGTCTGTCTGTGTCTTCTATGTCTTTGTCCCTGTGTCTGTCTGTGTCTTTTATAAGTCTTTATCTTTGTGCTTGTCTGCCTGTCTTATAAGTCTTTATCTCTGTGTCTGTCTGTCTTTTCTATAAATCTTTACCTCTGTGTGTCTTCTACAAGTTTTTGTCTCAGTGTCTGTCTGTGTCTTCTATAAATCTTTATCACTGTGTCTGTTTGTGTCTTCTATAAGTCTTCATTTCTGAGTCTCTCTGTCTCTCTATTATAAGCCTTTATCTCTGTGTCCATCTGTCTCTTCTATAAGTCTTTATCTCTGTGTCTGTCTGTCCCTCTTATAAGCCTTCATCTCTGTGTTTGTCTGTGTCTTCTATAGTCTTTATCTTTGTGTCTGTCTGCTAAGTCTTTATCCCTGTGTTTGTCTGTGTCTTCTGTAAGTCTTTATCTCCGTGTCTGTCTGTGTATCTCTATAAGTCTTATCTGTGCCTGTCTGTGTCTTCTATAAGTCTTTTTCGCTGTATCTGTCTGTGTCTTTTGTAAGTCTTTACATCTGTGTCTGTCTGTGTCTTCTATAAGTTCTTATCGCTGTATCTGTCTGCCTTTCTTATAAGCCCATGTTTCTGTGTCTGTCTGTCTGTCTCATTTTTTAAAAAAAAAAAAAAGTCTTTATCTTTGTGTCTGTCCGTTTCTTCTATAAGTCTTTACCCCTGTGTCTGTCTGTGTCTTCTATAAATCTTTACCTCTGTGTCTGTCTGTCATTTTTATCCTTCTGACAATCAGTTCAGTTCTGTCGATCTTACAATCGGATCCAGCCGAACCTGACTCGAAGTAAGCGTGTTTTTTTTTTTTTTTTGTTTGTTTTTTTTAACCACGGTTTTCTGACCACTTACTTGACCGATCAACTGACTGAATGACCGCTATAATGGAAACAACGTCTGTGCGATGTCCTTCAGGACTGGACCCTGCGGAGCCTTACTTCCAGAACACGGACAAAGTGGTGAGACTGGACCCCAGTGACGCCCTCTTTGTTGACGTCATCCACACGGACGGGGCGTCCTTTTACAGCCCCGATGTGGGTCAGTCACTGTGCCGCTGCGCACGTGCTTGCTTCATCTGCAGCTTCCTGTGCTGCGACAGCTGCTGCTGCTGCTGCTGCTGCTTGTGCTGCTGTTGCTGCCACCGCCGCTGCTACATACCGCTGCTGTGCTACTACTGCTACACGCCGTTGCCGCTTCTACTGCTCCGACTACTACTAATACATACCGCTGCTGCTGCTGCTGCTGCTGCTGCTGCTGCTACTACTACTACTACTGATGTTGCTGCTGTTGATTCTGTTGCTGCTGTTACTGCTTCATCTGCCGGTCCCGTCGTATTCTACTTCTCTATCATCTTCATCTGCTACTACTACTACTACTACTACTATTGCTTTTACTACTACTA
>JADBJO010000260.1:105324-112824 GCA_016801955.1 Conus betulinus | reverse complement strand
TGTGTGTGTGTGTTGTGTGTGTGTGTGTGTGAGAGAGAGAGAGAGAGAGAGAGAGAGAGAGAGAGAGAGAGATCGCAGGCACGCGGGTCTTGTCTATAATTCACGTTGTCGAGGAGAGGTAACTCTTCTCGATCGTAAACGACTGACTGAAAT
This sequence comes from Conus betulinus, assembly GCA_016801955.1. Taxonomy (NCBI): domain Eukaryota; kingdom Metazoa; phylum Mollusca; class Gastropoda; order Neogastropoda; family Conidae; genus Conus; species Conus betulinus. The sequence continues at coordinate 112,671 of JADBJO010000260.1, read as the reverse complement.
TAACCCTTTCCCGCTTCTCAGGACCACTCTGTGCGGACACCACGTTGCCGTGGAGACGGGTGACTACCAGAGGATCACGGCACAGTGCTAGAGATGGATGCTGCATCATTCTGAAGACACAATATTTCTCTGCGTCTGGAACACCGGTGCCTGTTTTCTTACCTTCTCCTTTTTTTTTTGTACAAAACACTTTAAAAAAAAATTCACACCACAGAATAATGAAAAGTAGAACATTATGGACAGTTGTGTGTCCTTTTTCTCTGTATTGTCCGTATTCTTTCATTACAACGTACAGCGGCGCCTCCTATGGACAGTGGACGTACAAACATATGCGTCCCACGCGTGTGTGGGTACCGGAACCCCCCCCCCCCCCCCCCCCCCCCCCCCCCCTCCTCTTCCATCGGTGTATGGAAGCAGACTGACTCCATCAGCTTGAGAATTTTGAAAAGAAAGGAGAAGAGTACATTATTGTAAATAAAATAGAGCACACACACACACACACACACACACACACACACACACACACACACCACACACACACACACACACACGTACACACTCACACACACACACACACACACACACACACACACACACACCACGCACACACACACACACACACACACACACACACACACACACACACACGAGCACGCACGTATGCGCTCGTACGTGCACACAGACACACATACACACACACACACACGAGCACGCACGTATGCGCTCGTACTTGCACACACACACACACACACACACACACACACACACACACACACACACAGCGTCCTACATTCGTATACCCACCCTCCCCTCATGCACGTACTACTCAACGTCGAGATGTAGGTTTTGTGGCTAACAATGATCTGTATGTACATTAACTGGAAGTTAGCGGTTGGGACGACGGATGGAAGGTGCGAGTCCCACACAAAAGGGCGATGACTCATGATGGATTGTAAATCATGGAAACGTCCACGATGACTGCAATATGACTGCTAATAAAACGAAAAATCAAACTGTAGACATGGTATTCTTTGAGTACTGTTGTCAGGATGGGAAATGGATGATAATGAGAGAGAGAGAGAGAGAGAGAGAGAGAGAGAGAGAGAGAGAGAGAGAGAGAGAGGGGCTCAAGACGATTTATTCATGTACAGGCCATTGTCCCCGTTAAATACAATTATAGAAGCACCATAACAACTACGCAAAGACATAACCAACATACATTCACAAACTTTCCTAAAATAAAAACAAAAGAACCACAATTTGAACGCTTTGAATGAATAAATTGACAAATTTTCTGACTGTTCATGAGTACATGCCAAAAGAAGTGCTCATCTGAAGTGATTGGGATTTTATATTCTTCAACGGTATGTATACTGAGCTCTTTATTTTTTTTTTGTGGACAGGACAACATAGCACAAAATGCAGTTCACTTTCTATCTCCTCTCTGCAAAGTTGACGTAATAATTTGCATCGCAACGGACGGAGAGAGAGAGAGAGAGAGAGAGAGGAGAGAGAGAGAGAGAGAGAGAGAGAGAGAGAGAGAGAGAGAGAGAGAGGAGAGAGATGAAATGAAATTGATATCTTTATTCATCATAAGGCCAAGGCCTTCTTTGAAGAGGGAAACAAAAAAACAAATACATATAAAGAACATTCTATACAAATACATAAAAATACATTCAAGTTATAGCAATCTGCCGCGCTTTAAATGCTTGATAATATAAACTGCTAATTTTCTGACTGTATATACTGTTCGTTGAGGCTAACAAGAGAGATAAACGAAAACCACTTGGATTATGAGAGAACTTTTGAGCAATGACCTTTTCTCTCGTGCTATTGTAAAATGGACAACATGATAGGAAGTGCATTTGGTTTTCGACGGAAAACTTTACATAGTTCACAAATTAAATCTTGTGGCCTATGGTTTCTATACCTATAGTAGTGAACTGACAAGTCAGAGCGAGAGAGAGAGAGAGAGGAGAGAGAGAGAGAGAGAGAGAGAGAGAGAGAGAGAGAGAGAGGGGTGGGGGAGGGTTAAAGTCATCTACCATAATGATGAAATTATAAGATGCTTTTGGCACCACCGGGGTTCGAACTCGGAATTCCAGAACTTCTGTCTGGCATAGTCGTGTTATATTGCTGAGAAAATGAAACACGAATCCTTTCATAACTTCTTATACCGTTACATCAAAAAGATTTCCTTCTCCTCCCGAACTTGTTTGACATAAAACAGCTCTGTTCTGTCAACTGTTGATGTCAACGTCGGTGAAAAGTTTTTGAGTTCGCTCGGCATTTTTCAGAGCGCGACACAACTCGTTGCTTTAACATTAAACCCGACTCTGTCTCAATGCATGGTTACCCCCCCCCCCCCCCCCCCCCCCCCCCCACCCCCCCCACGACCCCGCTTCATTGCAACGCCTCCATCTTACCACCGACCTGTCGCTCCCCCACCCACCCCCCCCCCCACCCCCCCCACGCTCCCTCAGCATTGCAAACAACCTCCATCATCACCCACCATCCTGTCTCTTTCTATGTCTCTTTAGCAGCAGCAGCAGCAGCAGCAGCAGCTGCAATAGTAATAATGATAGTAATAATAATAGTAGTAGTAGTTGTTGTAGAAGGTAGTAGGAGCAGCAGCAGCAGCAGTAGTAGTAAGTAGCAGCAGCAGCAGCAGTAGTAGTTGTAGTAGCAGCGGGCAGCAGCAGTAGTAATATTAGTAGTAGTAGTAGTAGCACAGCAGCAGCAGCAGCAGTAGTAATAGTAGTAGTAGTAGTAGCAGCAGCCAGCATTAGCAGTAGCAGCAGCAGCAGCAGCAGTAGTAGTAGTAGCAGCAGCAGTAGCAGCAGCAGTAGTAGTAGCAGCAGCAGTAGTAGTGGTAGTAGTAGTAGAAGCCAGCAGCAGCAGTAGCAGTCTTGAAACCCATCAACACTATAATCGGAGAGAGGGGCACAGACGGTGAGGACGCGACCCTTAACAATTAGCTATGGAAATACTGACTGCAGGAGCGAGGGAATCGGAGAAAATCCATGTATGGAAGGAAGGGCACTGCGGGCTGATCATTGAGCCACACTTTGTGTACCTTGGAGTCAAACGTGGTCTTGTGTACCTCAGTGGTCTACTCCATCGAAGTGCCAATTAACGCAGGATGAGCAAGCGCTGGCTGGCTTGTCGAGAGCCTTGGTGTTATGGCCAATGTCGTCTGCGGTAGCCCACTGGTTTGGTTCTGATTAGTTCAGGATGATTTGAAAAGTGTTTACGCTTATAACATTTATGTCTGGCCTAAGATGGATACCGAAGATGATATGTACTTAAGTGTGCTTTCAAACACGAAACCATCATCACCACCACCACCACCACCAGAATCCACTTCATCAGCATATTGTAGACAAAATATTTTTTAGTGAGTGCACTCGATTCGAGTTGAACAAGCCAAAATTGTATCCTTACCCCGCCACCCCCCCCCCCCCCCCCCCCCCCCCCCCTCCCCATTCCCGGATTCTCCGCCGGGCCGTCTCAATACGGGAGGGGGGGGGGGGGGGGTACATTACCTAGTTAACATGGGTCCAGACTCCATTTCCCCAAAAGTTTTTCAAGTGAGTCCATAAGCCAAGGTTTCGTATGTGAACGCATGCATTACATCTTAAACACACATAAAATCCCATCTCCAACATTCAGAGGAGAAGGCCGGTTTGACTGTTGGTATGGGTGACACACGTACACGCTGCATGCACTGCGGATCCTATGAAGACCTCGTTCTGAGAGTGAGATGTTCCATCTGATGTCTTTATTCATTTGTCTTTTTTTTTTTTTTTTTTTTTTTACGGAAATGAATAATTTTCAGTTGGTCTGAATTAGATATGGTCGGTGGTATACCTGGTTTTATACTGGTCTTTAATAAAGTTCAAAACTTGACTAGGTAAAGTTCTGTGTTCTTAAAAACTTGTGTGCAGTTCTGTTTTTAAACTTGCCTGTAACCCTGATGGGGCCTCCCGTGGTTGGCTCGGCTGTAAACACCGTAACTTCACTTCACTTGGTACCGACATGTACCATCAACACCGATCTGTTGCAGCGTTTGTGCCACAAATGCATTGAAAGAGTTAAAAAAAAAAAAAAAAAGAAAAAAGAAAAAGAAAAAACGGTCAGCAAGGCGGTGCCAACAAAAACTGATAAGAGCTGGCAATTCCAAGAGGATTTAACAGTGATTCGGTCTTTTCAGCCGTCCTCAATCACGACTGTCCAGAGACTCTATATAAATGCCAGCACCGTTCCAGTTTTCCTCACCGTGTTCTGAAAAAGTCTGGAAGGCTGACGGTGAGTGGAAGCGAACGGAAAGGGGGAGTCCTGTGGTGATTTATAGGCACATCCGAGTCCCGTCGTCGGTGCTGACGTCATCATGATCGTCATTCTTCTCGTGACGTCATGTCTCGTTCTGGGCCAGGGCTGGGCCAAGAATGTGTGCCTGACGTACAGAAACGTAGGTTGGATGATTTGGATGGTGGTGATGGTGGTGGTAGAGTGCTGCAGCAGGGATAGTGACTTCGTTTGAAGTTCTTTAGAGGCGTTCTTCTAGCAAAGCATACAGCAATGATATTGTGCTCCGACACCATAAGAATAACCTGTGTGCCTATTTCGATTTATTTGGAGGGTTGGGGGAGGCAACCCACTCCTTACAGTAGTATGCCTCTGGGAGAGGTAACCAAGTAAAAACCAGTTGTCTTTTCCTTGAAGATAGAAATGATCTAATACTGGTCTTCTCTCTGAAAGGGACGATTAAATCAATAGCCTTCAAAATGTAAGATGAGAGGCAGAGACAAGGGTCAAGATATTATTTCCTTATAGGATAATCTGTCATATCGATGAAACGGGCTGCACTGAAGTGTCAAAAGCATATTTCTGCATTTCTTTCTGTTACGTTTTTAGCATGAAATAGCCCTGATAAGAGACAACTGCCAATGCATTTATTAGTCTCACGATCACACCATTTAACCTTGATTTTATTTTCGACGGCCCAATTCATATTCCAAGTCCCCATATAGGCCTAAGTACCTCCACCATTGTGGCTTTGAGATAGGATCCTGATTCGTATTTGTCTTTCTTTGTTCACGGGATTAACCCGAAACCTTTGCCAGGAACATCAATGCCTGTACTTCTCTAGGTAAGAAGATTAGAGACAGAGATACCCAGTTTCCATGCACTCTAACTGTAGAATGATCTAACACAGAGGTCAAGGTAGGTTGGTGGAGAACATGAAATCTGTTCAGAACTCTTTTCCTTTGTATTTCTTTCTCCGCGTCTATTTCCATCTCTCTCTCTCTCTCTCTCTCTCTCTCTCTCTCTCTCTCTCTCTCTCTCTCTCTCTCTCTCTCTCTCTCTCTCTCTCTCCTCTCTCTCTCTCTCTCTCTCTCTCACACACACACACACACACACACACACACACACACACACACGCACGCGCGCGCGCGCGCGCGCGCGCGGTCAGGACTAGACACTGCGGTAAGATAAGGGGCAGAGATAAAACAACAGTGTCCAGACGCTCAATGTCATTTCATGATTTGCCACAGTGGTCAAGATAAGCTGTTGATTAGAATGAAAACCTGCACGGTCCACGCCTCTCGCCCTCCGTCACTCGGTTTATACGTCTCCATCTTACCCGTGCTCAAGACAAACTGAGCTACTGAGAAACGACTACATAACTTGAAAGGAAATCGTAAATGAAGGAAGGAACAGTAAACAGTAACTAACGAACAAGTACGGTAACTCTTGCTCCCATGATGAACTGAATACACGCCTCCTTGTTTGTTCTGTCTGCTCTGTGTTGTCATTTCTGCTAGGAGAGTCGGTGTTGTAGGCAACATTCGTTTGGAGTTATGGGCGTCTATTCATTTCACCAGGAAGCAAGAGTTACCGTTCTTGTTTGTTAACCACGTAAGCGTGAACTTTAGGAAATTTGGTACTGTAAGCTTCAATTTTTCTTTGAAGAGTTTAATAAGTATTTCAAGTCACGATTTTGCCTCATGCAAATTTTTAAGATAACAGCTATGTGGAAAATTTATAAATTTCAGAAGTCACTCAGTGGTTGAAATTAACTTGAAAAGGAGTTGCCATTGCATTGACAAGGAGACTTCTCCGCCCATGGTAGCAGTATGACCGCCACTTTCCTACATCCCTGTCTGGTTATTGCAACCAAAGATGGGACAACAATATCCCCCGGCCGGGGATCTACTAGAAGCATATTTGTGGAATTTCTCAGTTCCGATCGAGTTTTGGCCAGGGCTGCTACGAATGCCATGGACTCAAATGGAAGGACTGGAACACACAGTCGAGCTTCATCCACATAATGGATGCCTCTCTCAGGGCGATGCTCAGATTTCCCAACCAACACTGCAGGTTTTTGTATTTCTCGGGTCTGGATGGCACGCTGGAGTATTGTATGACAGGAAGCGTCTATCAGAGGGCGAATCGGTCCAGGAAGTAGTCTTATCTGACGAAAATGGAACTCTTGTTGTATCACTTTTACCCACCATCATAACTTAGGTCTCAAACGATGCGTCCCTTCACAACCTACTCTCGTGATGACCACACTTTGGAATTTCTCCTCACGGTGGTATATACCCATCTCTTCTATGCTGGCAAGTTCATGGCTACTATCGCTGGACGGACGTGGTACCGCCCTCCGAACGGGGTAATCACGCTGGCTCCGCGACTAAAGAGTTCTTGTCGTCAGCATGAGTGTCCTGCTCAGCTGAATCAGAACAGGCACCACTGAACACCGCCAAGGTGACCCAGCAGTAGTGCGGTGTCTCCTGTAGAGAGCTGTTCTATGGGGACCCGATATCCATAGCTCCTTGTAGACGGTCAGCACTTGAGGCTGCCGTAGGACGATTCTGGGAATGGCTGGACATCAGCGAGCTAGAATTAGCGGCACGGTGGTATTGCCACCGGAAGACACGACCAAACGAATCTAGCACACATTGGGATGCTATTTTGTTTTGTTTTGTGTCGGGGGACGGGGATGGAAGGCATAAAAGAACACTACTAGCAGAGTCACATTGCTACTGTAAAAGAAAAAAGTTACACAGATAAAGAGATACATGGATCGGTTGGTGAAAACACGCGCGCAGTGCGACTCTGCTAGTAGTGTTCTTTTACGCCTTCCATCCCCGTCCCCCAACACAAAACAAAACAAAATAACATCCCAATGTGCGCTAGATTCACCGACATTAAGAATGTTTTGGGTGCTGGAAATAGGACATAATTGATAAAGACAAAAAAACAAACAAAACAAAAAAAAAAAAAACCCCCTTCGCATCTCTCTTCCTGTATACATTATACAAGACAAAGGACTCTCTC
>JADBJO010000260.1:87824-100324 GCA_016801955.1 Conus betulinus | reverse complement strand
GATATAAACCATCATGAAAACAAAACTTTACGTTCAGTGGAATCTGTGGGATATAATTTGCGCCAAAAGACCACAAAGCGCTTTTCTTAATCCAAACAAAACTAATTAATGTCACCCCCCCCCCCCCTCCCCTCCCAGCCTTTTTTCATTTAAATGAAAACAGTGTTTAATTTCAAGAAAATATATGGAAATTGATAAGCATCAAAAGCCCGTAAAAACATTTATGCCATCATGAAACACAACTTCAGCAAAATCTTTGGGAGTGAATAAGTATCAAAAGCCCATAACAAGTGTTTTGTTCATGAAAACAATACTTTACTACTACGAGAACATTTGTGGGAATCAATCAGCAATACATTCAGATAATAACATTACCATGCGCATTTGTTTTACCTCTAGTACATGTAAATGAAAACTGAAATGTCTTCAGTCCATTCGTAATTTCTTCCGCTTGATTGTCTATGTTTCAGTAATCACATCTGCACCATCCGCCACTCCTTGGCCCTCCAGAATGCTGTGCATAGGGACTGACTGATATGATAGATATACAATAGTCAGAATGAAGTAGTGTGTCACTGGTGATGAACAATTTTCTTGAACTGTTTTAGACAGCGATGAAGGGATTGATTGTCTGAGTTTATGGTGACGGTGATCTTATGCCTGTGCTTTTGTGCTGCAAGTGAGAATATAAGAAAGTTGTTTCATTAAAGGCTTGAAAAAGGAACGTATTTTCATGCTTCAGTTTCCCACATTAATACCCACACCATCACCAACACAACACTCTCCCCCCTCCAGCGAAACAAACAAAAATCTGCCTATTCCATGGTTTGTGTGTCATTCTCATCATTTGCACTTCATCTGCGTATGTTTCTCAAAGAATATTGTATGAGTGTGTCAAAGAGGTGATAATTGTCACCCTGATTTTGTCTTAGCTTGCTTTCCTTAGGAAGTAGACATGATTATGGAAATTCATCCCTACTGTGATTTCAAAATCATGAGCCATACAAGAATACAATTCGAAACTAAAATTTTGCACTTTATTTATTGCTGAAAGATATCATGTTTATTGCTAAAAAAGATGTCGTGTTTATGTGTACTTAAACCAGTTATATGTAGATTCTAAAAACATTTAAGCAATGAAGAAGGCGTGACAAATAATCTCTTTTACACAGACACTTTCGCCAGGTATAGGATGTTTAAAACTGAAAAAAGGCCACTAGAGACACGAAACTACAGCCCTGACCTTAAAAGACTTCTGGGTTTCTTTAGCTGATGATGTTGGCCCTGACCTTAAAAGACTTCTGGGTTTCTTTAGCTGATGATGTTGCTGGTTTCAAAGCAAATGATTGCAGGCGGAAACTGAAACAAAAAGATAAGAAAGATTACTGTAACACCACACGAAAGTACAAACAAACTGCAAAACAAACACGACGCGTTTCGACCTCTTCGGTCTTCTTCAGGTAAGCCAAACAACATTCAAGACAATGAAAACGAAGCACGAACAGTCATTTATATCCTAAATTGGGCTCAAAATTCATCTTTCGTGCTGTTGTTTGTCTTGCCTGAAGAAGACCAAAAGAAGTCGAAACGCTTAGTGTTTGTTTCGTAATTTGTTTGTCCTTTCGTCTGGTGTCTTATTAAGCGAGAGTAGGTCTCCCACATTCCCTGTCCAAGCTGTCACCGCGCATTCCGTGCACGCATCAACTTTGACCAGCCACCTGCATATCCACAAACCCGTCTCACCCCCCCCCCCCCCCCCTCCACCCCAACATGACTTGAAGTGGTTCTTCGTCGACCCGACGGACGAACTACAACAACATTTTGATCTGTCTTTGCATGTTGTTGGTGTTGTCGGTGGCTGTGCAGGAGATGAAGAACGAACTCCTGAAGCATGACGACTACAAACGTGGTGCTGGTGGACTGGGGTTCGGGGTCTCTGGCACTGTACGGCCAGGCTACGGCCAACACCCGGGTGGTTGGAGCCATGCTGGCGCAGCTGATACAGTTCATCTGTGTGAGTGGGGTGGTGGTGGTGGTGGTGATGGTGGTGGTGATGTTGTGTTGTGTGGGTACTGTGCTGTGCTGCGTTTCTTTTTTTTTTGTGTGTGTGTGTGTGTGTGTGTGTGTGTGTGTGTGTGTGTGTGTGTGTGTACACTGATCTTGTAAAATGACAGATTGGACTGTTACACTGATCTTGTAAAATGACACACTGGCTGGTACACTGATCTTGTAAACTGATTCATTGGGCTGGTACACCAATTTTGTACATTGATTCATCGGGCTGGTACACCAATTTTGTACATTGATTCATCGGGCTGGTACACCAATTTTGTACATTGATTCATCGGGCTGGTACACCAATTTTGTACGTTGATTCATTGGGCTGGTACGCCAATTTTGTACATTGATTCATTGGGCTGGTACACCATTTTGTACATTGATTCATTGGGCTGGTACGCCAATTTTGTACATTGATTTATTGAGGCTGGTACACCAATTTTGTACATTGATTCATTGGGCTGGTACGCCGACTTGCTCGTTTTATCTCCTGTTCGCATTGGCACTGTCCTGCAGAACAATACGGCGGCCAAACCAGAGAGCATGCACATCATCGGTCACAGCCTGGGGGCGCATGTCGCTGGCTATGCCGGGGAGAGGCTCAGGTACCTGGGCAGGATCACAGGTGAGGATGGACACAGACATTGGTCCAGAGGTCACTGACTGAAATATGTCCAGGACTAACGTAATCCTGCAGTTTCTCTCTCTCTCTCTCTCTCTCTCCTGTCTCTCTCTCTCTCTCTGTCTCTCTCTTCTATGTGTTTGTGTGTGTGTGTGTGTGTGTGTGTGTGTGTGTGTGTGTGTGTGTGTGTGTGTGTGTGTGTGTGTGTGTGTGTTTTGTTGCCCCAATGTGGTCTTCAGCGATGATATAAAGGATTCCTTTTGTACCCCCTTGGACTAGTGTGTGTGTGTGTGTGTGTGTGTGTGTGTGTGTGTGTGTGTGTGTGTGCGCGCGCGCGAGCGTTGTAGTCTTCAGTAGTGATATGGGAAAGAATTCCTTTTCTAACCCCCTCAGCCAGACTATGTTGTGGACGAAAAAGTATTGAGCAGGGGGAATGCCGACCATCGGAAATGGAGAGTAACGAATGTTTTGAATGTTGAGCAGGGGAAATGATGGACAGGGGGAGTATTTGGCTTTGGGAGTATTGAGTAGCAACTAGCAGAAGGAGCATCGAACAGGGAGAGTATTGAGCGGGGATTGGTGGGGGAGGGGGGGGGGAGTGGAAGGGGGGGATATCCATACGCTTCACAGCAGCGACCTCCGATTTTATTTCTGAATGGATGGAATTAAGCCCGATTTTCAGATCAGTTTTACCTTCAGTTTCACCGAGATCTCACCACGTGCGGACTAGTCCATATACACTAACCACATCCGCTACGTCTCAATTCCACACTGCGCCACCATTTACACTCGATGGATAAATGAATTAAGGACTAAGTTTCAAAACGGAGTGACTGAGGGCGGAAAATGAAGCACAATTTAGAAAAAGAGAGGGCGTTAGTTACCGCCAAAGATTTAGACAAAGTAAAGGACAAGACACTGGCTAAGATGAAAGGATTTTGAAACGGAGAGTGTCATGCATACGACTTAGCAGAAATGAAAGAGCGTTTTCAGAAAAAGAACCAGGTGGTTTTTCTACAGTCATTTCAGCTACTGACCACAACCGATGTTAGATCGGCACGTAAGGTCTGACTAGTGCGTTGGGCTAATGTTTAGGTCAGACATCTGCTAAATCCTAGCCACGAGACCCTGTCGGTAATTCTCTCATCTCAATCATTAAATCATTTATCCATCAACTTTAAATCATGCGCAGTGTGGTCTCAAAACTTAGCGGGATGTGGTGTAGCGTTTATGGACTAGTCCGCACGCACAGACGCCTCCTTGATGAAACTGGAACTGAAACAGCAACTGACCACTGACTGACCAGACGCAGTAATCCATTGCCCGATTCAGCCTGATCAGAGGTTCAGCGTGAACGTCATCGTAAATTGTCAGTTTGGCTCTTTGAGATCGTTGGCTGGACAGCTGATGATTGATTGATTGTGTGAGTAGTGATGGCTGGATTGATGGACGTGCCTGCTGTCCCTTCAGGACTGGACCCTGCGGAGCCTTACTTCCAGAACACGGACAAAGTGGTGAGACTGGACCCCAGTGACGCCCTCTTCGTTGACGTCATCCACACGGACGGAGCACCGTTCTACAGCGCCAATATGGGTAGGTGGGAGACTTATTTATTTCTCTCAGTTTCCACATTTGGTGGGGTTTTGTTTGTTTGTGCATTTGTTTGACGAAGGTGCTGTGCACACACACATACGCACACGCGCGCACACGCTCGCACGCACAACACACCACACACACACACACACACACACACACACACACACACACAAACACACACTCAGATGCACACACGCACACACACACACACCATACACACACACACACACACACAGAAAGAGAAAGAGAGAGAGAGGACAGATAGACAGACAGACAGACAGAGGGGGGGGGGGGTGTAGGGGAGTATTGGGTCTCGAGGTTTGGGTAAACTTAACGGAAAATCAGGGGTGGAAGAAAAGGGGGGGCAAACAAAACATGGACAGAGAGGGAGGGCAAACAAACATTGACAGAAGAGGGAGGATGGAGGGTAACGAGAGATAGAGAGAGATGAGAGGGAGAGAGAGAGATAGGAAGAGAGAGAGAGAGAGAGAGAGAGAGGAAGAGAGAGGGAGGGGGGACAGAGACAGAGAGAGAGACAGAAACACACAGAGACAGAGAGAGAGAGAGAGAGAGGAGAGAGAGAGAGAGAGAGGGGGGAGGGAGAGGGGGGGGGGGGACAGAGAGGCAGAGAGAGCAGAGACAGAGAAGACAGAAGAAGACAGAAGAAGAGGCAGATAATTCGCGCGTGTGTCACACCTGTGTATGCATGTCATGTGTCCGTTGTCAGAGGTTCTCATGTCGGTGGTGTTGATGTTGATGGGGCCGAAATAACTCAGTTGGTAGAGCGCCGGACTCGTAGTCTTGTTGATCCTGGCATTGCGGGTTCGAATCTCCGCCGGGCCGTTTCGGTACAGAGGGATTTTTCCCTCGGAGTTCACATTGGTTCTGACTCCATTTTCCCATACAGACTTGCACACACGTGAAATCCCTTCACCAAATTTCGGAAGAGAAGGCCAGTTTGGCCGTTGGTATAGATGACACGTTACACACAGCATGCACCCTGCATGAGAAATGGATAGGATGAAGAAAGTAAGGAAATGGATTGAGCGTGAACGATATTGAAGATATTGACTGGATAACTCAGGAAACGACTGAATGAAGCGCCAGCAGGCAGCTCTTCTGTCGGCACTACCCAGGTAGGCAGCCCGTTGTGTGTGAACGAGTGTGGATCGTAAAGCGCTTACAGCTTGGTCTCCTGCCGAGGATAGGTGCTGTAAAAGTATTAATAATAATAATGATAATGATAATAATAATAGCATAATGATGATGATAATAATGATGATAACGATGGTAATAATACTAATTATGATGATAATAGTAATAACAATGATAATAATAATGGTAATAAGGAAGATCATGATGGTAATAACAATGACAATAATAATAATAATATTGATAATAATAATGATGATAATAATACAATAATAATAATAATGATAATAATAATAATAAATATATAATGAAGATAATCATAATAATAATGAAGATGATAATAATAATGATAATTTACGTCATTCACGGACAGTCCCATCAGCCACATCATCCACGAAGGCTTGGTCACAGGTAACGTCACGTCATTCACGGACAGTCCCATCAGCCACATCATCCACGAAGGCTTGGTCACAGGTAACGTCACGTCATTCACGGACAGTCCCATCAGCCACATCATCCACGAAGGCTTGGTCACAGGTAACGTCACGTCATTCACGGACAGTCCCATCAGCCACCACCATCATCCACAGTAACGTCAGGCTTGGTCACAGCCACAACGTCACTTGTCATTAACACGGATTCACGGACAGTCCCATCAGCCACATCATCCATGAAGGCTTGGTCACAGGTAACGTCACGTCATTCACGGACAGTCCCATCAGCCACATCATCCATGAAGGCTTGCTCACAGGTAACGTCACGTCATTCACGGACAGTCCCATCAGCCACATCATACATGAAGGCTTGCTCACAGGTAACGTCACGTCATTCACGGGACAGTCCCATCAGCCACCATCATACATGAAGGCTTGGTCACAGGTAACGTCACGTCATTCACGGACGGTCCTGTCATCAGCACATCATCCATGAAGGCTTGCTCACAGGTAACGTCACGTCATTCACGGACGGTCCATTACCCACATCATCCATGAAGGCTTGCTCACAGGTAACGTCACGTCATTCACGGACAGTCATTACCCACATCATCAGAAGGTACCGATCGATCAGGGTAGCATAGAGCTCAGGCATTCCACCCCTCTCCCTCCCCCCCCAACCCCCATCTCCCCCATCCGCATGAAGGGTTGCTCACAGCGAATGTGACGCAATTCATGTTCCAATCAATCGGGGTACCCTTCCAGACATTCCACACACACACACCACACACGGTTTTCTCGCCCCCGCCCCCCCCCCCCCTCCATTCCCCCACCACCTTCCCCTTTTACGTGAAAGAGTGGTCATCGGTGAAACGATAGGATCACGATGCTATTGGATGTAATATGATGTAGTGTAATGTGATGCAATGTTGGTATATAGTGTGATGTAATGGAGCGCAATGTGGTGTAATCAGTCACAGTGGCAGGTTACGGCCCACCACCCTCCGTTGAATGAAGAAGATGCAACGCAAGGTATTCTATGGTTGTGTAATACCAGGCAAGACAAAAGTAATGCGATCTAACGTCGGGTGTCTTTCATATAATCTAATATAAGGTAAGATATCGTAAAGGAATCCTAATGTAATGCGTTTCAAGGTGAGACATGCTAAGGTAAAGTACTCTAATGTAGTGCAGTGCAAGGCTAGACATCGTAATGTAATGCACTGCGAGCTAGAGCATCCTTTTGTAATGCAACTCAAGGTAAGAAATCCTAATGCAAGGCAAAAAAAGGCATCCTAACGGCATCCTAACGTTATGTAACGCAAATAAAGGAATCGTAATGTAATGCACTGCAAGGTAAGGCATTCTGATGTAATGTAATGTAATGTAATCTAATGTAATGCACTGCAAGGCAAGGCAGGTTAATGTAATGTAATCTAACGTAATGCGCTGCAAGGCAAGGCATGCTAATGGAATGTAATCTAATGTAATGCACTGCAAGGCAAGGCATGCTGATGTAATGTAATGTACTCTAATGTAAAGCAGTGCAAGGCAAATCTAACGCATGCAAGGCAATGTAATATAATCTAACGTAATGCGCTGCAAGGCAAGGCATGCTAATGTAATGTAATGTAATGTAATGCATGCAAGGCAAGGTAATGCATGCAAATGGAATGTAGGCATCTTAATGTAATGCACTGCAAGGCAAGGCAATGCAATGTAATGCTAATGTAAAATGCAGTGCAAGGCAAGGCATGCTAATGTAATATAATCTAACGTAATGCGCTGCAAGGCAAGGCATGCTAATGGAATGTAATCTAATGTAATGCAATGCAAGGCAAGGCATGCTAATGTAATGTAATGTATCTAATGTAATGCACTGCAAGGCAAGGCATGCTAATGTAATATAATCTAATGTAATGCACTGCAAGGCAAGGCATGCTAATGTAATATAATCTAATGTAATGCACTGCAAGGCAAGGCATGCAAATGTAATGTAATATAATCTAATGTAATGCACTGCAAGGCAAGCATGCTAATTGAATGTAATCTAATGTAATGCACTGCAAGGCAAGGCATGCTAATGTAATAATCAATCTAATGTAATGCGCTGCAAGGCAAGGCATGCTAATGGAATGTAATCTTAATGTAATGCGCTGCAAGGCAAGGCATGCTAATGTAATGTAATCTAATGTAAGGCAGGCAAGGTCAGAAAATGCTAATGGAATGTAATGTAACCTCATGTAAGGCAGTGCAAAGGTAAGGCATCCCGGGGTAAATGCAATGTAAAAGAGGCACCCCTAATGTAAATGCCGCACGAGGTAAGACGTCGTTTTGTAATGTAATCTATGAGAAACCCATGAATTTATCGATGTGGATAAATCGATTCTTTCCACAGATCGAGTTGGGTCATCTGCAAGGTTTTATCTTTATTGGAAGGCTAACAGATTTGGACTGGTGTCATGTCAGTTGGTGGCTGACGTAACTCATTCGGGACACTGCTGTCTCAGACCAGCAGCGCTTCCAGTCTTACACATGTGAAAAAAAAAAACACCTTTAAAAACAGGCAGTGGGATAAAAAGCATCACTGTAGTGTTCTTTGCCGACAGACTGACCTTAAACTTGGCAACATGACAACAGATAGATTGAACTTTAGTGTCATTACAACTTACGTTGCCATAGCGATAGATAGCACCCATACTGAAAAGGGACTTAATGTTGTGAACAAAACAAGGTTTGAACGGTTTTTGACATCGAATAAGATGGACTTAAACACCCAAACTGTGCAGATATTGTTTATACAAATGCTAGCCTGAGGAAAACAAACTGTTAGACAGCAAAAGACGTCATACTATACAAATGAGGTGGCAGACTCTTGAGGGCGTCCACCTCGCTGGGTCTGAGCCATCCCGCACCTTTTGACATTTTGGATGTGTTCATTCGAAAAAGAAAAGCCGAACACAAATGAAACGAAGGCTGGACGACTGGTGAAAGAGAAGTTACTCATAAAGCATGGTATAGATTGATAGAACGTGGATACAGAGACTCTGGGACTTGGAATTCCCTGTTTGGGGTTGCTCGGAAATCGGTGCCGTGTGACGTTCAGCTGTTGAGAGTGATCTTGGAATTCGTCCATAGTGAGCTGAAGTATGACGACGTCGAATAAGTAGACAATATATATGTCTAAAGTGTCACTCTGGTCATGCCAAGTCGTGAAGCTTGAGGTTCGTGATCGGCTCAACATCCATCACTGCAGTCCCCTGGTTTTCCAGATAACGTTGAGTTTTGTCATGACAAGCCAAGATATAAGTCAACACACAAAACAAGCTCTAGATTCCAGCCTTAGCGACCAGACATACAGCAACTACAGGATCGCTGCAGTCTTCTGCAGTTGAACAACATGTTCTGAAGGGCCTCTGGCCGATAGGACGTTGAACTCACCGTTCACGATGTTCAGAATGGAGCCAAGATGCTGGAAAACGTTTCAGTTTGTGTAACCATGTTTTAATTCATACGTTGTATAATTTAGCACTAGCTTAGTAGAATAATAACGGCAAGTATGAAATATGGCTAATTAAGCCAATAATTTTTACCGTTGTAAAATGAAGAATCATTGTCAAACAATGTCATTTTCATTGTCATTGTCATTGCCACTTTTTTCCAGAGTTTGTTCGTTCAACGTGATGCTGACTGCTGAATGTTATCTGGAACTGTTGACGTATGTCTTGCTTTACTCTGAGCTGACTTAAATCCAGTGTGTAGATCGACTGCAAGCCTTCTCCAGTCTCGTGGTCAGTTCCTGGAGTTCTGTGACGTTGTCTTTCGATAAGTCGATGTTGCTAGCTAAACGCAGGCAAAAGATGAGTAGGCGTGTTAGAGCGCTCTTGCGTCATTTTCTTTCTTTTCTTTTTTTTTTAAATTTTTGGATAAATGTGATGAAGAACGGTTTCCTTTTGGCCCGAATTTCAGGCTCCAAGGAGTTTGTGGCTTGCAACCATCTGCGCTCCTACCACTTCTCACCGAGTCCATCAACGGTGCCTGTCCTTTTGAGGGCTACCGCTGCGACAACGAGGACAACTTCAACGTAAGCTCCTCTTTCTTTGTATTAATTTTCTCTGCTATCTTATTCTCAATGCTCCTCCTCCAACCCCCCAACCCCCATCTCATTGACATAATCTTACGCTGATCATCCAGCCACCCCCTACACACACACACACACACACACACACACACACACACACACACACACACACCACCAGCACATTCCCAGGGACCTGTCAATATCACGCCCGCCTTGAAGCCACCCGCCGAAGAACACGCTGCGCTGCTGCCGAGTCACTTCGGTGGTATTCAGCTGTGCCGGCGTGTTCTCATCCAAGGTACCTACTCTGCCCGAAGAGGATTCAATTGCTGTATGTGTGCGTGTGTGCATGCGCGCGCGCGCGCAAGGCCGTGTCGTCCTTGATGCATGCGTTGTTTGCGTGTGTGTTTTGGTGGTGTGTGTGTTTCGGTGTGGGTGTGTTTGTGTGGTGAGACGAGGAGAGGAGAGGCGAATAGAGGAGAGAGGGACGGAGAGAAGAGAGAGAGAGAGAGAGAGAGAGAGAGAGGGTGGGGAGACAGACAGGACAGACACAGGACAGGGGGACTACAACCACAGCACACAGGGGACAGGAGGACACACACCCCACTAGAGGGAGAGCCAAGACCGGGGGGAGGAAGAGCACGAGAGGGAGGGGGGGTAGGAGAGCACCCAGAGGAGTCTCGAGCAGGAGGACGAAGGGGACAGGAGCAGGGATTTTCAGAGGAGAGACGAGAAGAGAGGGAGAGACAGGACAGACAGACTGAGACAGAACCTCCTACACACGCAGAAAGACCTCAGGACCGAGAAATAGCGCGATAAACGTGAATGAAACGGGACAGCCTATTTATCTGCCATGACGTTATCTTTTGTCATCCTCTTCACATCCTCCCGCCCCCCATCACCCCTCGCCCCGCCCCTCCTCACCATCCTCACCCCTCACCCCACCGTGCTTGCAGGCTGGTCAGTGCCTGCCGTGCAGTGGGGAGAGTGCGGCTACATGGGACTGAGGGCTGACCAGGTGAAGCCAAGGACAGGCAGTGACCATGTCCGGTTTTACCTGAAGACAGGGGACAGCAGCCCTTACTGTCGTGAGTGGCGTTGTCTGTCTGTCTGTCTGTTTGCCGCTCTGTCTGTCTGTTTGTCTGTCTGTCTGTCCCATTGGTCTGTCTGTCTGTTTGTCTCTCGTAGCTCTCTTCTCTCTCTCTCTCAAAAGTCACTTCCTGCTTCCTCTCCCCCCCACCCCTCTCTCACTCCTCTCTCTCTCCCCCCGCTCTGTGTGTTGATCATGTGTGTGTGTGTCGTGTGTTGTGTGTGTGTGTTGTGTGTCGTCTGTGGTGTGTGTCTGTGTTGTCTGTCTGTCCCTGTGTCTGTGTCTGTGTGTGTCGTGGTGCGTATAACTGTGTGTGTGTGTGTGTGTGTGTGTGTGTGTGTGTGTGAGAGAGAGAGATGTGTTGAGCGAAGGAGAGGAGAGAGAGAGAGTGAGAGTGAGTGTGTGAGAGAGGTGAGACAGTGTGTCTGTGACAGACATGTGTGATAGAGAGTGAGTGTCAGACATAGAGAGTGTAAGACAGTGACAGAGAAGACATCCCAACCTTCCGTGTGTGTGGGTGTGTGGTTTTCTAGTGTGTTTGAAACAGTGTGTGTGGACCTTGTGTGTGCCTTGACCGTGTCCCCAGCGACGCAGGCGTACTTGAAAGAGGATCCGAGACCGGAGACAGACACACACTCCACACACACACACACCCGCACCTACACAAGCACCCAAGTGTGGCCAGACGAGAGACAGACAGAGTCAAGAGAGAGGACCAGTTAAGAGGCCGCACACCAAAAACGAATGTGACAGAAACAACCCTTACCGTATTTTGATTGTGTGCTTTTCTAGGAACTTAGCAATTACAAAGTGTCCTTGACCTTGGCCAGCACGCAGGCGTACTCTCCTCGTTTTCTTTCCAATGGCCATCAACCTGCAGGCTCACCGGAAGCATATGGCCAGACGGTCCAGGTCAAGTGTCATATGACCAGTAAGTGGCCAGGGTGCACACCAAAATGAATGCGCCAAAAAGCCTTGCCCAGGTGGTTCGAGTATGGCCATCAGGTACAGGACTGGCGGAACTCATATGGCCATGTTTGGAGAATGGCTTGTTGAGTCTGAAAGTGGATTCTCCTACGTTTTCTTTCCAATGGGCCGGCCATCAAGGTACAGGCCAGGTGGGCCATTCATATGGCCATCAAGGTACAGGCCAGGTGGTTCATATGGCCATCAAGGTACAGGCCAGGGGTTCATATGGCCATCAAGGTACAGGCCAGGTGGTTCATATGGCCATCAAGGTACAGGCCAGGTGGTTCATATGGCCATCAAGGTACAGGCCAGGTGGTTCATATGGCCATCAAGGTACAGGCCAGGTGGTTCATATGGCCATCAAGGTACAGGCCAGGTGGTTCATATGGCCATCAAGGTACAGGCCAGGGTTCAGGTGGTCAAGGTACAAGCAGGTGGTTCAGATTAAAATCAAGGGAATGGGACTATTTCAGGGGGAGAACCCCTGGCGCAAAGATA
>JADBJO010000260.1:70324-82824 GCA_016801955.1 Conus betulinus | reverse complement strand
CTCTCTCTCTCTCTCTCTCTCTCTCTCTCTCTCTGTGCGTGTCCCAACAGAAGCGTGTACTTCCCAGCCAGGCCACACCTACTCCTACCTGCTGACGTCGCTCAACGACCTGGGCCTCGTGCAGAGCGTGGCCTTCCGCTGGCAGCTGGACTCTCACCTGCTGGACGTGGGCTCCTGGAACATCCTGGGCCTGCGCCACCCCAAGCTGGCCGTGGACAGTCTGCAAGTGGCCAGTGGAGAGACCCACGGGACGTAGGTGGCCAGGAGAGTGGTGGGGTGGGGTGGATGGGGTTGATGAGGGGGGTTGGGGGCTGGATGATGAGATGGGGGAAAAGATGGACTCTGTCATGTGTGAAGGGGGATGAAAGGAAAAGAGGGGGGTGGGGTGGGGGTGGGTTGAAAGGAGGGGTGGGAAAGAAAGAGGAGAATACGGCTGCTGCTGCTGATTATGATGCTGATGGGTGGTGGTGGTGGTGGTGGTGGTGGTGGGTGATGGTGTTGATGATGATGATAATACTAGTGGCAATTTCTGCATGTATGTGATTAAAAAGACTATTGAAGGAAGATAGGAAGGAAAGGAAAGAAAGAAAGAAAGAAAGAAGGAAAAGAAAGAAGGAAAGAAAGAGAAAGAAAAGAAAAAAAAGAAGAAGACAGAAAGAAACACACCGACACACAGACCGACAGAAGAAGTAAAGTAAGGAAAGTAAAGAAAGAAAGAAAGAAAGAAAGAAAGAAAGAAAGAAAGAAAAAAGAAAAAGAAAGAAGCAAGGAAGGAAAGAGCGAAGGAAGCTAGTAAGTAAAACACATATGGAAGAAAATATACTGCAGTAATACGTAAATACACAGTAAGTGTCTGACCACAGTCGACTAGATGTCTCACAGTTTGAATACATCTGTTGTTCTCTATTTCCCGTCTCTTCCATCATCCTTTCTCCGTAGAACCCAAACATTTCCCCAGGCTCCTCTTGAAACGAAAACCGACAGAAAGGATGCAAGGACGATGCCAGAAATGCGTGAGCAAGGACAGAAGAAGAAGAAGAAGAAAGAAGAAGAAAAGAGGAAGAGGAAGAGGAAAGAGAGGAAGAGAAATTAATGAAAAAAAAAAAAGAAGAAAAAAGAAGAAAAGAAGAAGGAAGGAGAGGAGGAAGGAGGAAAGAAGAAGAAGAAGAAGAAGAGAAAGAAAAAAAGAGGAGGAAGAGAGAGAAAGAGGAAGAAAAGAAGAAGAAGAAGAAGAAGAAGAGAGAAAGAAGAAGAAGAAGAAGAAAAAGAAAGAAAGAAGAAGGAAAGAAAGGAAGAAGAGAAGGAAAAGAAGAAAAGAAGAAAGAAAGAAAAGAAGAAAAGAAGAAGAAGAAAGAGAAAAAAGAAGAAAGAAGAAGAAGAAAGAAAGAGAAGAAAAGAAAAAGAAGCGAAGGAAGAAAATATACTGCAGTAAGAATGAAGAGAAGAGAAAAAGAAGAACTGATGAAGAAGAAGAAGAGAAGAAGAAGAAGAAGACCTCCAGAGAGAAGACGAAGAAGAAGAAGAAGAAGAAAGACAAAAGGAAGAAGAAAAAAAAGAAAAATGATGAACAAGCAAGGACGAGAGGTGGTGATGATGATGATGGAGGAGGAGAAGAAGAAGAGAAGAAGAAGAAGAAGAAGAAGAAGACAAGAAGAAGGAAGACACAAGAAGAGAAAACACACACATGCTGGACAAGAAGACACACACAGAAGACAGACACACAGAGAGAGAGAGAGAGAAGAGAGAGAGAGAGAGAGAGAGAGAGAGAGAGAGAGAGAGAGAGAGAGAGAGAGAGAATCTGATTTTCATACATTAATACAGTAATTTATACAGTAATCCATTGATGACTGTTCTGCTGACGACCATCAATTTTTGTAGGCATAGAATCCGATCGCGCATGTCATGTCTTTTTTCTCACTTTCTCTCTGTGTCAGGTTCAAGTTTTGTGAACACGCCACCCAGGTGGAGACGGACCACACACAGGTGTTCTCCCATACATGTTAGGCTGCTCCATGGTGTCTGGAGCTCTTTGCCCTGTGCTGGAAAGAGGGAAAGAAAGAAAAAAAAAAGAGAAGAAAAAGAAGACATTCGTAGACTTCAGAGGAATAAAATTGGATACACACGACTTGTCCAGTTTGTTGTTGTCGCTGTTGTTGTTGTTTGTTGTTGTTGTTGTTGTTACAAGAATTTAGACATACATACTCATGGCCCTGTATGTGCCCCCTATCCATGTGTCCGTTTGTCTGTTTGTTGTCATAAAGACAATGGATGGCAGAGGTAGCTGAAAAGAATTCCAGCTGGACCTGGTCGAAGAGAAGCAAAGATAAACTTCATAAGGCTTAAGTTTCCCCAATCTTCAGAACAGACGTCTGATAGCCCTGTGGGCAAGACACCTGTCAAAGATGGCCGCCTCACCATCCGGGTGGTGCCGGTTCGAATCCCAGCAGCGAACAAAAGTGAGAGCAGAAGGCATTGAGGAGTCATGACCTGGATGCGGCTCGGGTCCTGAAGATAGTCTGAGGAGGCTTCTTTTCTGAACACCTGCTGAAAGGAAATCTTAAATGAAGCAGGGAAAAGTCAACAACAGTAAACAACAAACAAGTAGAGTAGCTGTTGTTCCTATGATGACATAAATACAGCCCATAGCTCCAGTTGTGCTCTGTGCTGTCATATCTGCTGAGCGGTTCCGGTGTCGTAAGCACCATTCGTTTGGAGTGATGGGCGTGTATTTCTTTCACCATGGGGGGGAACAAGAGTTAAGCTACTTGTGTGTTATCTAAAGACGTGCTGTCAAGCTCAAAACTAGAGTTTTCGTCCTATTCCAGTGCGTGTGTGTGTGTGTGTGTGTGTGTGTGTGTGTGTGTGTGTGTGTGTGTGTGTGTGTGTGTGTACAACTACCATAGGTGTAAGTGACCATGTCGTGTGTGTGTCTATGGTCTGTATGTTCCCAAGTCTGTGTCCCTGTGTCTATGTGACCTTGTGTCAAATACATCTTCCCTGTCCATGTGACGCGCGCTGAATCTGTATGTCCCTGTGTGTCTAACATTTGTCCCGTGTCTATGTGACTCTTCACATGTCCCCGTGTCTGTGTGATTCCGTGTCTAATTAGTTTTCCATGTCTACGTGATTGGCTGGAACTGCGCGCCCAAGTTTCTGTTGCTTTCATGTGTGTTTTATTTGTTAAACGAGCATGTCGTAGAAACAAAAAACAACAACATAGAATGCTTGAGCAAGCGTTGGTAAAGAAGGAAAGAATTGTCCAGTCTTGGGCATCGGTTCACCTGGTCATCCGTGCGACTTGTCTGCATGGTGCGGAGTGAGCGAAGGACACAGGGGAATTGGTTTATCACCTGTAGATAGGTAGGCACTCAAGGTCTGACCAGCGCGTTGGGCTAATGCGTAGGTCAGACATCCGCTGAGTCGTAGCCACGAGACCCTCTTCTGCAATTGTCTCATCTTTGTTGTTAATTCATTTATCCATCAGCTTCAAATCATGCGTGGTGTGGTCTCAAAAACTTAGCGGATGTGGTGTAGCGTATATGGACTAGTCCGCACGCAGTGACGCCTCCTTGATGAAACTGAAACTGAAACTGTAAAATGGTCAGTTGTGTCAGAGGACAAACTGGTCGACGGCGTCGTACGGTCAGAGAGAGAGAGAGAGAGAGAGAGAGAGAGAGAGAGAGATGTTTTTCATTTTGTTGTTTTTTGTTTGTATCTGAATGACACAGGAAGTGTCACAATAAAATAAAGATCACGACTGGTCTATGTTAGGGTCAGCAAACCTCCAGGAACTTTTTGCCCAACGGGACAGACTGGGGACCTGGGGTGTAGTCTACCTATTTTTCTAAAATGTCTTCTACTTTTTTTTTTTTAATGTTGAGAGCGGCACAGGCACAATTTGAGTTTTTGGAAGTCAGCGTGAGGTCGCGGACACTGAGAAGATTTGTAGCTTTGCTGAAGGCAAAATCTGGAAAATCCCAAACAAATGTCAGCGAACCGCCCAGAGAAACGTGGACAAACGAGTCACAAGACAACACACAAACGCGTTTCGACCTCTTAGGTCTTCCTCAGGGTGAAATAAAGACAGACAAAACAACGAAAATGCACTTAGCTTTGATCGCTTCAGATTGCTTCTGAGTTCAGCGCAAGGAAGGCGTCCCAGAGAAACGTGGACAAACGAGTCACAAGACAACACACACGCGTTGTGTGTTGTCTTGTGACTCGTTTGTCCACGTTTCTCTGGGCGGTTCGCTGACATTTGTTTGGGATTTGTTTGGATTTCCGCCTGCAGTCGTTTCACTTCGCAACAAAATCTGGAAAGAAAATGATGTTATGGGTCTCTGAGGATCAGGGAACCTTGTTTGTTTGTTTGTTTGTTTATTTGCAAGAACAGGTTCGTGTGTGGCGCTGTTTGAGGTCAAACTTTGAAAAGAAGAGATTTTATTTTTGAGTTCGTGACACCTTGTAAATGTGTTGAACAAACACAATTACGTGCGAATATGCGGAACGAGAATAGCCCGTGTTGTGATGTAAATAATGTAAAAATTAGTTTCCAAGTGACGTGACCGCAGGGGAAAATTGAAACCAATTCGTAAAGAGAAACAATAATCTATCCGCCGGACGAAAGTGACAAACAATCTGGCTTGTCATTCTTGTAGTTTGTTTGTCCCTTTCGTCTAGCGGATTAATTATATATTCTCTTTAAAGATTTGTGAAAAGTTAGTTGTTTTGTTTTGTCCGACTGGTTGAGTGTTGACATTAACGCGAGCAAGAGTCTGACAGTGGCCGTATGTTTTATGTATGTCTCCTTGCCGATGTGTATGTCTTCACATCTGTGTGGCTCTGTGTCTGTATGTTCCCCCGTCGATGTGATCCTATGGACACACACGTACACACACACACACACACACACACACACACACACACACACACATACACGCACGCGCGCACACACAGAGAACACATACCCACACACATACACACGCGCACGCGCACACACACGCGCAGAGAGAGAGAGAGAGAGAGAGAGAGAGAGAGAGAGAGAGAGAGAGAGAGAGAGAGAGAGAGAGAGAGAGAGAGAGCACCAGCTTAGAATCACACAAATCACAAACTAGAAAATCTCTAGGTTTTTCGTTTTTTTTTTTTTCGTTTTTTTTTTTCTTTTTTTTTTTTTTTCCCATTTCACGACACAATAACAGTCAAAGTGCACGACTCTAAAGTTAATCCCTGTACTCCTCATTCATCATTGAGAATGGGAGGCAACTCATGAAAACGTACAGTAAACACGGGAGACAAACACAAAGAAGACCCACTTGTGATTTAGGGGGAAAAAAGGGGAGAGTAATAAAAATGAAGGACAATTTCTTACATGCTGTTATGGGGTTCGATGACGTCATAAGCTGCTCAAAAATCGGAAGAAAGGAAACTAGAGCGACATCACCGCTAATCTGTACGATATGAATACGAGCAAAGTAGCCTGCGTTTTTGTTTTGTTTGTTTGTTTCTATATGTACCATCCTGGTTAAGCCCATACGTAGATAATGTATGTGCGCGTGTACACACACACACACACACACACACACACACACACACACACACACACACACACACACACACGTGAAACACACACACACACACACACACACACACACACACACACACACACACACACACACACATACACACAAGCATGCGCGAGCGGGCGCGCTCCCGCAGACAGACAGACAGACAGACACACACACACACACACACACACACACACACACACACACACACTCACGTACGCACACACGCATGCACTGACACACACGCACGCATGCGTATGCGCGCTCCTATACACACAAAAATCATATTTGATCTCTGGTTATTGTTTTGATTCTATTCCTTTGTTTTTGTCAGTCAGGATAAGCGTTTTACTCAGCTGTACTATGTTATGGATAGCAACAATGTGTATCTGGACTCTGTGCGATCTACACACACACACACACACACACACACACACACACACACACACACATATATATATATATATATATATATATATATATAATAGAGAGAGAGAGAGAGAGAGAGAGAGAGAGAGAGAGATCCGATCTAGCGGACGAAAGTCTTAGGAGCAGGTTAATACTATAGATCTGGCTTCGAGAGGGATTACGATGGTTCCCTCATGCAGCTGGTGAATGGTTTTCATATTTATAGCATACATTTTCCCATTTTCTTCATCTTCAATTTAAACAAAAATTTTTTTAAATCTTTGCCAAGTCATTACTATAATGATGGAAGAATTGTTAACCTGCACTTGTTTTTCCCCCACTACTTCATTGTTCAGCACGATATATATATATATATATATATATATATATATATATATATATATATATATATATATATATATATATATGATGAACTTTTTAGAGAAATCAATTCAAACGTCGCAATGCCCGTACACACGGATAGAGCGTGACAACCATTTGTTTGTCGAGCGCAAAGTGCTTTTTTTATTTGTCAATATCACATTATGAAATTCAAATGTTGTACATGAATATGATCTAGAACAGTCGCAAAGTAAACTGTATCTCTCCTCCCCTGCGAACCCTCGCTTGAAGCCTCACAGAAACAGCGAATAACGAGAAAAGTTGCCGAAAAAAAGATGAAAATGTGAAAAATCCTGCGACATATTGCTTGTTGAGATAACTGTGTTTCTTTCCCGAAAAAAAAAACAAAAATGGGCCGTACATTATTGTATAGGAATTTTCTGTAAAAACATTCAATAAGAAACAAGTAGGGTAACTCATGCTCCAATGTGGATAAGTGTTTTTAAAACAAATTATGCATGTTGTGTACTAGAATTGGTAGCATGGTAAAGTTTAACACTGACTGGCATGAACACGAAGATATACGCTTTATTAAAAAAAAAAACAAAAAAAAAAAAAACTACCCCCCCTCCCTCCCCTCCCTGCCACTAAAGAGTATGTAATCATAACGTCTACGTATTCATTAAAAATACTTCTTGACACACGTAGACACCATCAATATATAATGATATGTAATTTTTTTTTTAATAGGAATGGCTGGCAGTATTTCTATTCTCTTTTTTTGTGTGTATGTGTGTTTTCAAATTTATGTCTGTTGATTTTTTTTTTATTCTTCCTTTATACTGTTCAAAATTTAGTTACATTTTTCCTTACCTTTTCATTTGTAAAATGTTGACATTCTATATACAGAAACTAGAAAATAAAACAAAAATGTTATTCAAAAATGTAGCAGCAGCAACAACCACACCACGGTAGAATTAGTAGTAGTGGTATAGCTGTCTTGCATCATAGCAATGCAACAAAAGAAGATGTAGATTTATTGCTTAGCCAGAGCAGTATATGTGTCTTCTGTAGTTTAAAAAATAAAAATTCTGTATGGCGAAAAACGCATAAGCATTACGAGGTCATATGAAAGAAAACAACAGCAAAGAGAACCCACATGAGGAAAACTTTGACTACAAAATGGACATGGATCTTATCACAACCGTGATCACAATTCATAAAAAAAAGGGAAAAGAAAAAGCAGATAGTGCGGACAATGACACATACTGTGTGTAGATGTGAAACACCCCCCCCCCTTCCCCCCCCCCCCCCCCCCCCCTCCCCCCCCCCCCTTCCCCCCCCCAGAAAAAACCCACCCCACCACCCTCCATAACATGCAAAATTTCAGCAAATATACAAGAGAAAGGGAATGAATAGAAGATTTTCAAGTGATGCTAAAAAAAAAGTATTTAAAAAAAAAATATGTACAAGAACAAGACTGAGACATCGTCCAAAAGTTAAAAATACAAAGCAGTGAAATAAACAGTTCTAAAATCGATGAACAAACCAACATACATAATATACAGATTTCGCATATCCACACTGCTGTTTATGAACAGAATTGTTCTTGAATCCGATCCATTCGCGCGAAGACACGTATTGACAACTTTACTGATAGTAGTTTTTATGGTGACGATGATGGTGATGATGATGATGATGATGAAGATGGTGATGATGGTGATGATGATGATGAAGAAGATGATGATGATGATGGTGATGAGGATGATGGTAGTGATGACTGTGTGATAATGACAATGACGATGATGATGATGATGATGAAGATGATGATCATGATGATGATGATGACGATGACTATGTGAGAATGACAATGATGATGATTATGATGATAATCATAATATTTAAGAACCTCCTCTTCCACCCTGCTCCTTTAACTTATACTATTCTTTCACGGAGGATGAGGAATGAAAGGTTAAAAAAAATGGAGAAGGAATAAAGCAAACAAACAAACAAAAAAAACATATGAAGATTGAAGCGATCCAATATTCACATTACTCTTTCATTTCTGTCTTCCTGTTCTTACCTCCCCTTCTTTTCTTCCTAAATCCCCCATTCCTTCCACGCTGTGGTTCTACAATTTCCTTCATCTTACACTTTCATTTTTCATGTTTCCTTTCTTCCCCGCACACTTTCTTTCCATTCTTTTTCATTTTCCTCTCTGAATTCACGTCCTGCATGTTCCTTTCTTTTTTTCATCATGCTCTTTCCTTTCCTTTTTCCCTCTTGTCTGTCCTCCCACAGTTTACTTCCATTCTTTCTGCATCTTTTTTTTCCTTCGTGTTTTGTTCGTCCTTTACTTTCCTTCTCTCCCACATTTTCAATTCTACGTTTTCTCCCCCTTCCTCTTCTGCTCTTACTGTTTTATATACTTCCCTTCTTACTCCCTCCTCCCCCCCCCCCCATTCTTGCTAAATCGTCCTTGCCTTCTTTTTTCCTCTACCACTTTCCTTTGCTCTTTCATTCTTTCTTTTCTTTTCTTTCCTTCCTTTCTTTTTTCATGTTTTTTTTTTTAGTCTCTCTTTCTTCATTGGTTTCCTTCCCTTCCTTCCCCCCCCCCCCCCCCCCCCCCGTGTTTTTCTTCAGTTTCCTTCCCATTTTTTTTTTCGTTCTATTCGTCCTGCATTTTTCTTTCATTCATTATTTCGTCCGTTCTTTCGTTGCCTTTCCTGCTTTCTTTCTTTTTTCAATCAGTTTCCTTTGTTTCTTACTTTCCTTCTTTTTTTTATATTTCTTTTCTTCCTTCATTTTCCTTCCTTCTTTTGTGCGTTCTTTGTGACATTCTCTTTTCCTTTTTTCGTTTTCATTCCATTGTTCCTGCATTTTCCTTTCCTTCATTTCTTCCGTTCTTCCCCTCCCTTTCATTCTTTCTGTCTTCCGATAAGTTTCCTTTTTTTTTTCTTTCTTCCTTCACTTTCCTTCCGTCTTTCGTCCGTTTCTTTTGTGTGACAATTTGTTTTTTTTTTTTTTTTTTTTTTTCTCCTATTCTTCCTTCATTTTTGATTTTGCGCCGAATATGAGAAGATAAGTTGTCTCTCGTTCTTCGTTTTTACTGTCCTAAATGTTATTTGTTTTTACCTGAAGAAGACCCAAAAGGTCGAAATGCATTGTATCTAGTCCTGTTCTCTGTTTGTCTATGTCCTTGGCGGTAATTAACCCCCTTTCTTTCTAAATTTTGCTTAATTTTCCGCCCTCTGTCACTCCGTTTTGAAACTCCCATTCTTCCTTCATTTTCCTTTACTTCTTTCGTCTTCCGTTTTTTCCCTGAACTTTCATTTTTTTCCTGTTTTCCTCCCTATACTCCCCCCCCCCACACACACACACACACTTCACTCACCCCCCCCCCCCCCCCCTTTTTTTTTTTTTTGTTGTCTTCCAGTCCCCTTGCCCTGTCTCTTTCGCTTCCTTCTTTTCTCGCAGATTTCCTGCATTTTTTTTTTCAGTTTATTCCTTCTTGCTTTATTCGTTCACTTTGTTTCTTGCCTTCTTTTCTTTCTTCTGTTTTCCCTACATTTTCATTTCCTTCTTTTCCCTTTATCCTATTAATTTTTTTTTTTTCGCAGTGACTTTCCTTTTGTGCTGCAAACTTACACGCTCGATGTCACCCGTTTAGTCAGAAGCAAGCGGATCATGGGAAACAACTCGCACTGCCAATCATTCTCGCTGACACTGACAAATACGCTCCCTTGTACTTGTTTTTGGGAATCTCTCTCTCTCTCTCTCTCTCTCTCTCTCTCTCTCTCTCTCTCTCTCTCTCTCTCTCCCTCTCACACACACACACACACAACACACACACACACACACACACACACACACACACACACACCATGGTCTCCTTCTACAATAACTGACAATTAAAGATAAGTGGAGACCAGTCTGCCTGCTTTTCAATTTATATATATATATATATATATATATATATATATATATATATATATATATATATATATATATATATATATATATAAACTTCCGCGTTCTCATTCTTGAATCATTTAGTCAGTGCATATGT
This sequence comes from Conus betulinus, assembly GCA_016801955.1. Lineage (NCBI taxonomy): Eukaryota > Metazoa > Mollusca > Gastropoda > Neogastropoda > Conidae > Conus > Conus betulinus. The sequence continues at coordinate 72,441 of JADBJO010000260.1, read as the reverse complement.
CTCGCGTGCGACCAACCATCCTCACGCAAAGAGAGAGAGAGAGATAGAGAGAGAGAGATGAGAGAGAGAGAGAGAGAGAGAGAGAGAGAGAGAGAGAGAGAGAGAGAGACAGACAGACAGACAGACAGACAGACAGACAGACAGACAGACAGAAAGAGAACCTAAACACTCTCCTTGATGATTCAAGACACCTTTTGGGCGATGAAGAGGGAGAGGAGTTACTCTCTCAAAATCATGTCCCCCCCCACCCCCACCCCCCCCCCGCTTTTTTTTTTCTTTTACTTTTTTTTTAACTTGATGCGAGGCAAACATCGTGAATATCGTCACTTTGGCGGGGAGAACATCCTCGGGCCGAAAGTCGTCACACACATTTCAACAGAATGAGCGCTAGCAGAAAGCATCCGACTCCAAGGCTACTTGGCAAAGCGCAGACACCCGTCACCGTTGAACGGATCATGGATTCGTCCACTGATCCGCCTTTGAGATCAAAACGAAAAAAAATATAAAGCCTTCGTCCTTGTATTGTATTCTACCCTTCTATCAGGTTTCGGTAACAACAACAAAAAAAATTGATCCTGTCGTTCGCTAGACAGATCTTGGAGTATTTGTTTCCGGACCGGAGCATGAGTTGGTTGATTTCTTCGTTCGTGGGGCGGATTCAATATTTCTCACAATTTTCGATTAAATGGATTCGGTGTTTTTTGCGTAGCTCTATTGATAGACAAACAAAAAAAAAATGAAACTCAATGTAGGAACACTGAAAAAACAAAGATGAAATGCTGACAAACGAATACACAAAACAGGATGTAACGCAGATTTTTATGTACGATACGAACGAAAAAAACCCAAAAAAACACATTTTCGACAATTATGTCATTTTAATGCTCACTGTGTCAAAGGGGTATTTAAATTACACTTTTTTTTTGCCCATTGTTCGTCAAGTCTGAACATACTGATTGAAAACTTACTCGTTTGTTGCGTATTTCATGTAAAATGTAAATTACTTCATATCTTATTTTGTGTGTTCATAAACGTTTCGCCGTACTCACAGGCGATCTAGAAGCAAGCAGATTTTGCGGTGGAAGTGGGCTGGATTGGACACACTCTCAGGAAGCCAGCATCCAGCACTACACGCCAAGCCCTGACATGGAACCCGCAGGGGAAAAGGAAGAGAGGCCGACCTCGCAGCAGCTGGAGGCGAGACACTGAGGCAGAGATAAAGAGGCAGGGGACCAACTGGACAGGCATTCAGCGAGCACCCCAGAACCAAGTGCGATGGCGGAGTGTTGTCGATGGCCTATGCTCACCCTTGAGCTATGGCCTAAGTAAGTAAATACAGGAAATCTAATAAACGTGGGAAAAAGCAGAACGTCATACGTGGGGCTGAGGAATCAAGGAAAGACAGAGAGACGCTAATGATCCAGAAACACTTTTCTTCTGTTCGTCCTTTATCCAGCCCTCAAAAACCGTGTTCTTTGGATTCTGGACACAGTTAGTTTTCTTCGCTTGATTGTATGCAACGGCTCCACCATCTACTTATGGATTCGCCCTCGAACCGTGATAATTTGCACTGACTGGATTCAAAAGGTAACGCTGCTGTATGGTTAAAAAGAAAATATGCTGAACTGAAAAACAATGAATTTCAAGTTTGCATGTTAAAGAAAAAAAAAAAAATCAAGTTGACTATTTATTTGTATATCAAAGAAAGAAAAAGAGGCCGGAAAGATTTATAAGCACAATCATCTCTTCCGCCCTTTTCCAACAGCCTTACACTGCCAAGAAAGAAGAAGAAGAAGAAGAAGAAGAAGAAGAAGATGGAGGAGAAGAAGAAGAAGAAGAAGAAGAAGAAGAAGAAGAAGAAGGAGAAGAGAAGAAAAGAAAAAGAAAAGAAAGCAGCAGCAGCAGCAGCAACAACAGAAGAAGAAGAAGAACGACACAACAACACAACAACAGCAACAGCAACAACAAACAACAACAACAACAACAACAACAGCATCAGCAACGGAGATATGAGAGGGCTACAAAGGGAAGCAAGCCAACAGATGAAAGCAAGACTAAAAGACCGAGCCTCAGAGTGTAACAGACAGTGGTGGCCTCCAACTTCTGTAAAGTGGGCA
>JADBJO010000260.1:62824-65324 GCA_016801955.1 Conus betulinus | reverse complement strand
AGATGATGGCAAAACTGCTCTCATTGTCATTGTCATATCACTAGCCAGATGACGACGAAACGGCAATTACTGTCATCGTCAAAAAACTTGTCAGTTGACGATAAAAAAAAAATGGACTCACTGTCATTGTCGTATCACTTGTAAGATGACGACAAAAGTGCAGAAACTGTCATTGTCATATCAATTGTGAGATGTCAGCAAAACTGTGGTCACTGTCTTTGTGATATTATTTATAAGATGACAACAAAACTAAGTCATTGTCGCTGTGATATTACTTATCGGTTGACGACAAAATACAAAACTGCAATCATTGTCATCGTCGTATTACTTGTCAGATGACAACGAAAGTGCAATCATTGTCATTGTCATATTACTTGTCAGATGACGGCAAAACTGCAGTCACTGTCACCGCCACGTGATTTGTTTCTTAACAGCAAATACTATAACGGCTGCCTCTCACACAACAAGTGTAAGCTGGCGAGAAAAATTCAATCCATTTTGCTGACGACATCCTACTTATGTCCTGACGATAAAATTGCACTCACTTTTGCTAACATATTCCTTGTTTCTCGGCAGTTAAATTGCTATCACTGGCGCCGACGTAACATTTGTCTCAGGGGGGCAGACTTGCAATCACCTGACACTAATAGATCGTGTGCTTCCTGGCGACGAAATTGCAACAACGTGGCCGATATATTACTTGTGCCCTGGCGACAAATATGTAATCACTGTACGGCTGAAATATTAAGCGCTTTTTGTTGGAGATTGGGAGGGAAGGGGAATTGGGGGGGTGGGGGGTGCAGTGACTGTTGTTTACCTCCTCCTCTCTTTTATCTTCTCCCTTGAACTCTGTGGGAAGACTCTGGGGGGCACCACTCTGAAGAACAGTTCATCAGGTTCCTCCAGCTCTGTCGGCCGTGTGGTGCTAAGACTTACTTGACTTAGTCCTCTTCGGTCCGATCGGAACACAGGGCCCGCACTGCAGATCTCCATCTCGCTCTGTCTTGGGCTGGCTGTTCTCTTGGCTTCACCCCAGGTCATGTTGGTGAACTTGAGTTCTGCCTGTAGGGTTCTTCTCCAGGTGGTGACTGGTCGTCCCCTCTTCCGCTTCCCTTGTGGGTTCCAGTCCAAGGCGCGGCGTGGGATGTGGGCCTGTCCTCTACGCAGGGTGTGTCTAACCCACCCCCCCACTTCCTCATCTGGATACTCTTGGTGATTGGGTCTTGCTTCGTCCGGTGCATGAGTTCCTCATTTGAGATTCGTTCCGGCCATCTGATGCGCAGGATCTGGTGAAGACGGGTCTTAAAGAAGACTTGCAAGATCGCGGCAAACATTTTTTTTCCATGTGCTCAAACTGTCGTTTAGACACCACCTGTTTCTTTTCGATCAAACTGCAATCAGCGTTCGCAGACATGTCTCCAGTCTCTTGTCTTGGCGGCAGCTTTGCGATAACCATGGATGCTAAAGTATAGGTCCAGTCTCAGCGAAGCTACTGCCACTTTCGCTGACACACTGCGTGTACCTTGACAGCAACATGGCGACCACTGTCACTGCAGGCATTTTTACTTCTTTCTCGACAGCCACACTGCACAGCGGTTAGCACAACCTGCACTAGTTTGCAAAAGGGTTAAAGTTCATTTTGTGTGATTCTTTTTTTTTTCTTTACCCAAGCCCTCTCAGCTCCAAGACAGCCGAACTGAAGATGAACTCGCGAAGATGAATTCAACTTCAGAGCCACTGAACGTAACAACGGATCCCACATACACCGCAGCACACAGCGGAGATAGTCCTTTTCACTGAACACATAAATGTGGTCAGCCATGATACGAAGTGACGTTCAACTTAGGGGGACAAGGCCTTCACCTGGCTCTTTCAATTCGATCACAATACCAACCAGGCTTCCTCTGTTTCCGACCCGGAATCCCACATCAGCATCTGTACAGCCCCCACGTCAGCATCTGTGCAATCCCACGTCAGCAGCTGTACAGGAGAAGCCATGGAATTCCAGAAGAAGATGCATGAAACACGCGTCCTCCCAACCCCATGCCTGTCACACAGACGCACAGATGCACGGAAGGGGATGGAGAGTGGAATGGTGGTGGTGGTGGTGGTGGTGGTGGTGGTGGTGATGGTGACAAATGATGGAATCCGAATCCAAGATGATATCCATTTCTCTTTTCCAATCCAGATTTGAAATAAAAAGTGAAAAGAAAATGAAAATCTGTAGTACGGCCGACTGAAAGAGACCGTGGTGGAAGGGGGAAGGGGGTAGGGGGGAGATTGAGGGGGTGAGGGGCGAGGGGGTAGGGCGTGGTGTGGGGGGGGGGGGGGGGGGAGGGTGGATGAGGGAAGGGGGTCACATGAGGTAGACGAGTGCTTCGCAGATGATGAGGCTCTCTGGTTTGCCTGGCTGGGTCCTCATGAGGATTCCCACGTACAAACACAGCCACACACAGAGGGCTGAATGACCGTCCTGTTTCCTACACACTGTGGCACAGAC
>JADBJO010000260.1:52824-57824 GCA_016801955.1 Conus betulinus | reverse complement strand
TACCCTGGAAAATCCGTACCCAATAAAATCCTGTTTCTCCAGGTCTCGACTGAGGTGGATCGTTAGGCCTGCTACACCCCTGAAATGTTTGGAATAGTCTAGTTGTCAGACTGAATTTTGCAGTCTCTCAGTTTCAAATTTCATTTAAGTGCAAAATATGTCAACTTGATTTCTACAGCCTTACCACATGTTAACGTTTACTGGAATGAAAACGAAATTTTATTTAAACTGCGGAATGAGATCAGCAAGGCTTGTAAATGTCCCCCCGTCCCTCCTCCCCCACCTCTCCTCCCCCCCCCCCCCCTCCCCCCCTCTCCCCACGAATCGAGAAAACAAGTTTTGGGTCAACCAGCCACACCTGAAGTTTCAATCACCAGCCTCAAACTGATTTCCAGCACCGGAGAGCTTTTATGTGGTTGCGCCCCTTTGCGCGAACCCAAACAGTTCCCATCCGAGAAAGTCATCTGCTTCTCACAACATAGTATGGAACGCTTCTTTTCTCTTCATTCCTGATGTGAACTTGGAGTGGATTAGTTTCAAAGTCAGGTGACTGTAGGCAGAAACTGAAACAAATATTTAAAAAGCAGTTGTATTTTTTTTTTTCTTTCTTTCTTTCTGCGTACGCAGGCTGATACTCCCGCGGACACTGCTGGTGTAGACAGGCAGTGGAGTTTTTGTGTGTATGACCGTTTTTTTTTTTTTATCCCGCCATTAAGGCAGCCATACTCCATCTTCGGGGAAGGTGCATGCGATGTGTAACGTGTCATCCATACCAACGGTCAAACTGGCCTTCTCTTCCGAAAGTTGGTGATGGGATTTTACGTGTGTGCAAGATGTTGTGCATGCGTTCACACACGGAACCTCGGTTTAAAGTCTCATTCGAAGGACTGTATGGGGAATGGAGTCAGAACCAGTGCTAACTCCGAGGGAAAAATCCCCCTGTGCCGAAATTCGAACCCGCAAACCCTTGGATCACGAGTCCGGCGCTCTACCAACTGAGCTATTCCGGCCACCCAAAGAGCAATTATGATTAATCCGCCGAACAAAAGGGACATAGGCCTACACATTCTAAAACAAAACAAGACGCGTTTTCGACCTCTTTGGTCTTCTTCAGGCAAAATAAACAACACTCAGGACAACGAAAACGAAGTACGAACAATCACTTTTCTTTTCAAACTGGGCGCAAGACCACTTATCTTTTCAAATTAGGCGCGATAATCTTGCGCCCAGTTTGAAAAGATAAGTGATGGCTCGTTCTTCGTTTTCATTGTCCTGAATATTGCTTTGTCATGTCTAAATAAGACCAAAGAGGTCGAAACGCGTCGTGTTTTTTGTCTTGTAATTTGTTTGTCCCTTTTGTCCTGCGGATGAATTATATTTTCTCTTTAAAAATTTGAATTGGGTTATTGTGTGTAGATCTTCTGACAAATCCCGTGATCGCGTCACCGATAACAAAGACAGGGACAGTCGATATCAGCCGATCTAGACGATCAAGGCCAGGGATTTTCAAGCTCGTTGGACTTTGGCGAGGCTCTTACACGACATAGCAGACTAGGAAAACAGTTCGTTGTTTGTTCCTGTAATAAGAGGCGTGTGTGACCAGCACCAGCTGTGGTAGCACGCTCGATTGAGAGACGTTTCCGCTTGACAGCTGAGAAAGAGGGGTGTGAGGACTGGTGGTAACTGTCAGCAAGGGGAAGGAGGATGGAGAGGGAGATGGGAGGGAGGCGCGGGCAAGGGAGACAGTCGGGTGGAAGCTGGGGAAGGATTGTTTCTCCTTGGAAGCAAAATACACTAGCTAGCATCTCAGGCAATGTATAAGAAGCGTCGGTGGTGTAACGGTCAGCATGGTTGCCTTCCAAGCAGTCGATCCGGGTTCGACTCCCGGCCGACGCATTTTTTTTTTTTTTTTGAAATTTTTCCTTACTCCCACTTCGCTTCCTTCACAATGCTCCTTGCGCTGTTTTGGTTGTTGTTGTCTTCAATTTACACGTCTTTCCATATCAAGTGATATTACACGAAGAGAAAGGGAGTGCGTGTGTGTGCGTGCACGTGTGCCAGTGCCCGCGCGTGCGCGTCTGTGTGTGTGCCTGTGTGCGCACGCGCGCGCATGTGTGTGTGTGTGTGTGTGTGTGTGTGCGTACGTGCGTGCGTGCGTGAATAGAACAGTATAGCTACCCTACTGGTCACAAAGACTTCTTCCATGCAACTTAAAATACCACAACAACAACTATAACCTATAGCCTACCGGAGAGTTCATGGGATGATCATATGCATTCATACTTCATCTTTGCTTTTTTACAAGCATGATTATAGATATAAACTTTATTTGTGTCTTTCTGATAAAATTTATGTACTAATATACTACTTATTTCGTCATTTTGTATTTCAAATTCTGAACTACTGTCTTCTATCAGGATAAGCAATGTTTTTTTTTTTTTTAATTTCATGATAAAATCTATATTCATTGCGTACATCAAATTCATTGTTCATTTTGGAACAATTCTGGCATTTTCTAACCTCTCTCACCATCTTTTGGTATATTCCTTTTTCAGTCATTAAGTCGTGAGAGCTTGTGCGGAAGTTATTGAAGATATTCCACTTCTTTTTTATTTTGTGACAAAGGCGGTTCCAGCCTATATTCGTTCGTAATAAAGACACGAAAATTCAATAAGTTTTGAAGACACCTGTTCCTGACGACCCTTAAGAGTTTTATGTAAATCTGCAGCCTCCCATGAGCCTCATGACAAACGTGTGTGCCATTAAATATAATTATTCTAAATGCTCCCAATGTGTTTAGAACATGATTCTTATGAAATATCTTAATCGTGTTCATTCATCGATTATTTACACAATCTATTTTAAAAAGAATGTTAAGTAACTCCACCGGTTAACATAGACAAGCAAATTACAAGATAAAACACGACGCGTTTTCGACCTGTTAGGTCTTCTTCAGGCAAGGTAAACAACATTCAGGACAATCAGAAACGAAGAACGAGCTATCTCCCTTATCTTCTCGAATTCGGCGCAAGATGGGCGTTGAAACTTGCACAATTTAACTAATATTCTGCAGACAAACATGAGGTGTTCATTAAAAAAAAAGAAGCAATGACATTATCAATTCTGAGGGAGTTTAGACAGAGTTCCAGTGACTTCCAGACGATAAGACAGATAGATCTTGCTGAAGAAGACCTAAGGAGTCGAAACACGTCGTGTTTTTGTCTCGTAATGATAAGGTGACCAGACATATATATGACTTTTGTTTTGATTCTATAACATGTACCCTTAAGGCAACTATCTGTCTGATTATCTGGAAGTCATTGTAACTCTGCCACACTCTACCAGAACAGATAATATTATTGTAGTTTTTTTTTTTCTTAATGAAAACGTAATGTTTGTCTGCAGAATACCGTGTGGAAACTGTCCTTAAGAAATAGATCCGAGAGACATGTTTTACAGAGTTCACGTGTATTAATTTCACGGCGGGGGGGGGGGGATGGGGGGGTGGAGAGGGGAGGGGTGGGGCTGGGGGGAGAAATGAACCTCAAAATCCCGCGTGACAGGCGGGGATGCTAACTACTTGATAACCGCAGTGTGGTCTCGAAACTTAACGGGATGTGGTGTAGCGTATATGGACTGGTTCGCACGCAGGTCACCTCCTTGACTGAAACTGAAACGGTATCAATTTCATCAAGACCACTGAAACTGAAACGGTATCAATTTCATCAAGACCACTGAAACTGAAACGGTATCAATTTCATCAAGACCATTGAAACTGAAACGGTATCAATTTCATCAAGACCACTGAAACTGAAACGGTATCAATTTCATCAAGACCACTGAAACTGAAACGGTATCAATTTCATCAAGACCACTGAAACTGAAACGGTATCAATTTCATCAAGACCACTGAAACTGAAACGGTATCAATTTCATCAAGACCACTGAAGCTGAAACAGGAGACCCACTACTGTTCTGTGATGTTAAAATTGGCATCATCGCAATAATTATGAGACAATTCTAACATAAGATTTGGTTTGATTCTTGTCCGCGAATCGCCCTTCTGACAGGAAAAAAAAACCCTGCTTTATTGCTTTGTCTGAATAGTTTTTTTTTTCTTGTTGTTCTTGGTTCCATTGAAAATGACTATTTTGTTGGGAAATTGCACCATGACATTTACGTTATTTTCTTCTTCCCGATTCCACGCTTTGAAAGTAGACAGCAATTTTCAGCACTGATTTTGTGAAAATCATCACATTTGTTTTACTTCTGTTTAGTTTTAGACTCGAGTTCAAGCAATATTCATGTGATTGGTATAACTGAGTGAGAGAGAGAGAGAGAGAGAGAGAGAGAGAGAGAGAGAGAGAGAGAGAGAGAGAGAGAGAGAGAGAGAGAGAGAGAGTATGCGTATCCACGAGTGTAAATAAACAAGTAATATTCGCAGGCCGTTTGAGTGGTATGTCGTTTACTGCAAAGTACACACACACACACACACACACACACGCGCGCGCGCGCGCGCGCGCGCGCACACGCACGCACACACACACACACACACACACACACACACACACACACACACAGACACAGACACAGAGAGAGAGAGAGAGAGGAGAGAGTGAGAGAGAGAGAGAGAGAGAGAGAGAGAGAGAGAGATTATGCGTATGCGCGAGTGTAAATAAAGAAGTAATATTTGCAGGCCTTCTGAGCAGTAAGTCATTTACTACAAAGCACACAAACTACACACACACACACACACACACACACACACACACACACACACACACACACACACACACACTCACACACACACACACACGCGCGCGCGCGCGCACACACACACGCACGCACGCACGCACACAGAGAGAGAGAGAGAGAGAGAGGAGAGAGAGAGAGAGAGAGAGAGAGAGAGAGAGAGAGAGAGAGAGAGAGAGAGAGAGAGAGAGAGAGAGAGAGAGAGAGAGAGAGAGAGAGAGAGAGAGACAGAGAAGGCAGACAGACAG
>JADBJO010000260.1:42824-45324 GCA_016801955.1 Conus betulinus | reverse complement strand
GAGCGCCGGACTCGTGATCCAAGGGTTGCGGGTTCGAATTTCGGTACAGGGGGGATTTTTTGCCTCGGAGTTAACATTGGTTCTGACTCCATTCCCCCATACAGTCCTTCGAATGAGACTATAAAGCGAGGTTCCGTGTGTGAACGCACGCACAACATCTTGCACACATGTAAAATCCCATCACCAACTTTCGGAAGAGAAGGCCAGTTTGGCCGTTGGTATGGATGACACGTTACACATAGCATGCACCTTCCCCGAAGATGGAGTATGGCTGCTTGCTTTTAATGGCAGTGTCCGCAGGAGTATCAGCCTGCGTACGCGGACAGAGAAAAAGAAGAAAAAAAAACAAACAAATATTGACTGAATAATTTCACTAGAAAATTCTGGGTGGAGTCTCCGAAGTGCATGAAGTGCATGACAGTTAGATCATCTCATCTGACAGATATTATTGTTCTAAAGTTTTTTTTGTTTTTTATACCGAGTAAAACGTCTTTGGAAATTAAACGCTTACGTTGTTGATCTCGTTTTCTTCTTTTTGATTTTTGATTTTTTTTTCACCTTAATTCCTTCCATTCAAATGGTTTTGAATGCCGAAACCTTTCTTTATTAGATGTACCGATTTGAACAAATTCGAAAAAATTATTGAAAAGGCTCCGCTGAAAAACGTAGACAAACGAATCACGAGACAAAACACGATGCGTTTCGACCACTTTGGTCTTCTTCAGGCAAGAAACACAAAAACTCAGGACAACGAAAATGAACGAGTAATCATTTTTTTTGTTTGAAGTTCTGGACTTCTTTTTGGAAATGTTATATTATACATCTCAGAATTCCTTTGACTTCTAACCTGATTTCTGAATGCCCTGTCAACAGCGAGTCGTTACATTCCTTCTTTCTGTTGTTCTTTCATCATATTTTTATGCTCACGTCGAGCAATACAAAAAGCCGGCTGACATATTGCCTCCCTTATGTAAGGCTTTGTAAACTTTCCTAGCAATCTACGAGCCCTACGTTTGCCCGTTCGACATTCTCATCAAACCATTTTTTTCTTTTTTTTTTTTTTGTTTTATTAAAGTTACTAGCATTTTTTTGTCAATCCCTGACTCTCTTTTTTAATTATCTGACTGAACCTCTCTCAAAGCTTCATGTTACACTGATGTTCATACAATTTTGTGCAACATGTAGTTTACTCTTCAACTTTTCTTGATGTAATGGAAAGAGCAACATATTCTGCATTTACTTACTTTCAACAGTATTCAACAACAATTCTACATTCTTTTCTATTTTTGTTTATCAGCAATCATAGAGAGAAGTAAAGGATCAAACTCAATCCCATCCAATATTTTGAGCGTTAATTCATTACACAGAAATCGATGGAAATTAGAATTGCTAAAGACAGTCATAGACCGAGAGAGAGAGAAAGAGAGAGAGAGAGAGAGAGAGAGAGAGAGAGAGAGGAGAGAGAGAGAGAGAGAGGAGAGAGGAGAGAGAGAGAGAGAGAGAGAGTCTGCAGACTGTAAAGAAATTACCGACAGCCAGTTCCTTCTATTCTTCTAGAACTCATACTTGGAAACAAGAAATGCGCTGGGAGATGAGACTGTGAACGCCAGTTGTCAGCGACATGAGACACGAAAATGAAAATATGAAACGAAATAAAGAAGACGGGCCGAAAAATAGCCAGCAAAGGGACACCACCCACACCACACCACACACACACACACCCACACACCACACACACACACACACACACACATTACAAAAACCGTCTAACATTGCATGGCAGGGTGCCAAGAAGACAGGAACGAAGACGGAGTAGGGGAGAGAACCCTGCAAAACGCCTGGAACATATCGCCTACTAAGGTTTCGCTGGCTTCTCACAGACAATTGATAGGTTCCCATTCCTTCCCTTCCCAAGGACTGACTGAATGACTGATTGAGCGCAACGCTGGTGCGTCAGTGGCGAGAACCCCCCATAACAGTAGTGCATGACTGATTTGTTTACAACTGTTATTTGCATGTACTTCTTCTTCTTTCTTTTTTCCTTCTTCTTCCTCTTCTTCTCTTCTTCTTCTTCTTCTTCTTCTTCTTTCGTCTTCTTCCTCCTCCTCCTCTTCTACTTCTTCTTCCTCCTCTCCTTCTTCCTCTTCCTCTCTTCTTCTTCTTCTTCTCCTTCTTCCTTTCTTTCTCCTCCTCCTCCTTCTCCTCCTTCCCTTCCTCCTTTTCTTCTTCTTCCTTCTCCTTCCTTCTTCTTCGTTCACTCAGCCAGGAACCCCAAGAGGCCTGACAGAGGCTGCTGTAACGACGGAGGCCCTCCAGAGATCCACAGAGCTTCTCCCTCATCAATCTGTCAGCAGGCCAGGTCTCTGCTCTTAGCTTTTGTGATGATGTTGGACAGACAGTCCCTGCAGGGAGTGTTCCACAGTCCTGGGGGCTGTACCCGCATGGGCACCCCTGAAGACGCGCCAATGTGGATTTTTGTGGAAGATGTGATTTGTATGTC
>JADBJO010000260.1:35324-40324 GCA_016801955.1 Conus betulinus | reverse complement strand
AGTTTGTTTGCTTCGATCTAATCTGTTAACAAACATAACAGAAAAAAAACAAGAACAAAAAAAAAGAAGGGGGGGGGGGGGGGGGGGGGGGGGGAGAAAAAAAAAACAGAAAAAAGAAAACCTCTTTAAATTTTTTTTTTCTTTCTGATAAACGATTTTCCTTGATTCAACACGAAAATGTATGTGCATCGTATTGTGGTGGTCCTCATCAACGCAATGAAATGAATGATGGAAACAAATGCAAATATCTTTAACAAAGGCACTTGAAACAGCAAGAAATAACTTGTGTGAGACAAAAGAAGTTGTTTGATGAAAACAAAACACACAAAAGAAACAAACTAACAGACCAACCAATAAGCAAAAAAAACAACAACAACAACAAACAAACAAACCCCCCCCCCCCAAAAAAAAAAAAAAAAAAAAAAAAAAACCAACCAAGCCAAACCAACAACAACAAACAACAACAGCAGCAACAACAACAACAACAACAAAACATCTGCAGAATACAGTGCAAAACCATGCAATATCACGGAACGAAGACAGCAAGAGATCGAGAAAAGACTGCTGTTGGGATTGCAAAGTAAGAATAAAAAACGCTATGAAAATAAAGATAAGCAACATAAAGGAAAAGAACCAAGACTGAACGCAGCGAGAGGTAAAAAAAAAAGTTCCCCCAAACATAAACCCGCCAACCCCCAAACAAACAAACAAAAACAAACAAAACTCAACATCAAGATGGGCTATGATGAGGATCAAGGTCTTTGTTCTCTGCGTTTTTCTTTCCTTTTCTTCTTTATGCCTTTTCTTTTCTCTCTTTCTTTTCTTTTTTTATCTTCTTCCGAAAGATGAATTACAACTGAACCCACGCCCGTCTTGGTTCTGACTGTCATGTCGATGACAACAGAGAAGCACCTTAAGAGAGAGAGAGAGAGAGAGAGAGAGAGAGAGAGGAGAGAGAGAGAGAGACGAGAGAGAGTGAGGAGAGAGAGAGGAGAGAGAGAGGAGAGGAGGAGAGGAGAGCGAAGAAGTGAGGAGGAGGTGAGAGAGAGAGAGAGAGCGAGAGAGGGAGAGAGAGAGGGAGAGCGGAGAGAGAGAGAGAGAGGTGGGGGGGGTTCTTTATTCACGAGAACAAGAAACGGGCACCAATGAATTTCTTTACATTCAATCCTGGTCATTTGTAAGGTTAAGACAATCAAAAGAAACAGCATATAAGCATACAAGTAGAAATTTAGTTAGAAGTTACACAACACACACACACACAACACACACACACACACACACACACACACACACACACACACACCACACGCACACACACACACACACGCACAGAGAGAGAGAGAGAGAGAGAGGGGAGAGAGGAGGAGAGAGAGAGAGAGACGGCGTGAGAGAGAGAGAGAGAGAGAGAAGAGAGAGAGAGAGAGAGAGAAATACAGTGTAAGTGATGTAAAAGTAAGCATCATTTTATATTCAGCTCGTTTTTGTGCTTTCATTTGGTGATGCATTAACAACGTTAACTTGAACAGACAAGGATAGTTAAAATACTTTTGCGGAATGAATTGTTCTCTAAGATCTCTTAACATTGGGCAAGCCAGCACAAAATGAACTTCGTCTTCTTTTACATTTCGACACAATGGACAGATCAGATTTCTTTCGCATAGCTGTCTATAGCGATAGTAATGACTAGCAATATCAGACACACCGAATCGAAATCTAGTCATAATGTGTTTGAAATGCTTGTCTATTTTCATCGTAATGTAAACTGGTATACAGCGCAAATGACTATAGGTTCTGTATAATTCAAATCTCTCTATTTTGTACGTGTGTGTTCCAATTTTGCCAACTGCAATCAATCAATCTTTCTCGGAACATCTTCATAAAAGCATTCATATCACCAACACCTTGGTTGAGCCATACAAAACCAAATCCGTATTCATATAGTTTCATTCTAACATTCGTTACCCAGTTCTTCTTACCTCTATTGTCCAATTCTAACAGCATTCTATACGCTTTGCGTGGTAACCTGTGATCTTGCATCTGTGATATTTTTAACCAATATCGAATACATTTTACAACAGAATTCAAATGAATAGGATATCTAGCGTTTCACCGTATACTAAATCATTTGGTGTCTGCAACGACACCCCAAGAAATTTCTTTAGAGCAAACAAATGGATTTTTTCACAATGTACAACAGCAGCATCTAGACCCCATATTTCAGCTCCATATTGCACCATCGGCTGAACTTGACAATCAAACAGTTTCAAAAACAAGGTAAGGGAAATCGTTATGGAGTAATGATAATTTCTTTAGTATGCACAGCAATGCATGTTTTGCTTTACTGACTAAATCTTTGCAGGTATAGACGAAACTCAAGCGTGTGGAGAAGTATATACCCAAGTATTTATATGCATTAACAACAGGCATTATAGATCCATTGTATGTCCATCTTTCTCTCGCTGCAAGATACCCTCCCTTTCTGAATACAATTATGTTGCTTTTTGCTTTATTAACTTTTAGTTGTAATGTAGCAGTAACTCTTTGCAGGGTGTTTAATTGAGTTTGTAATCCAATTGCTGTCTCTGAGACCAAGACCACGTCATCAGCTAAAAGCAGAATAAAGATTTCCGAAAGTTCATTCATAAAATGTGCACCGTGCCTTCCAGAATGTATAACTTCTTGTGTTAATTCATTTATGAATAACGAGAACAAAACTGGGCTACAAACATCGCCCTGTGTTCACACCAGAAGTACAGTTTATATAATCTGTTATAGCAGCACCAGTTCGCACCCGTGCCTTTACACAGTCGTACATACTTACTATACATTTATACAGCTTTCCATGAATACCATTTTAAGCAAGATGGGCCACAATATAGTTCTATTAACAGAATCAAACCCTTCTCGAAATCAATAAATGCGACATACAGTTTACGATTTAAGCAAAAACTGTTTCTGTATGAATGCCATCAAAGTAAATATATGATCGATAGTAGAGTAGTTTTTCTTGAATCCAGCTTGATATTCTCCAGTAATGTTATTTTCTTCCACCCACTCTTGCAGTCTCATGTTAATAACAGCACTGTATAATTTGCTGCACACATTACATAACGAGAGATTCCTCTGTAATTATTCGGATTGTTTGCATCGCCTTTTTTATATAAAGGAATGACTATAGATTCTGACCAACATTTGGGATATATCCCTTTATCAAATAAAGAATTGAAAAAAATTAACCAAAAAATCTAAAAACACTTTTGACTGGCAAGCAGTTTTTATTATTTCACCAATAATTCCATCTGGGCCAGCAGCTTTACGAGGTTTTACTTTTCTCAAGGCCATTAAAATTTCTTCTCTGGAAATCGGACGATTTTGATTGTCATCATAATCGTTGTCATTTAGGTAACTGTCACCGACCATATCATTTTGGGAATCAAATTTTCCTTCCAGTAGATCTCTGAAATGATGGAACCACATTTCTGAACTAATATCATTCACAGGTTGTTTTCGTTTTCTTGAAATTTTGTGAATGCGATCCCAAAAATCTTTTTGGCTGTTTACAGACTGAAGTAATTCCTCCAACAGATCATCATTGAACTGTTTCTCCTTCCTCTTTAAAAGATGTTTATATTCCCTCCTGGCCTTACAGTAGGACTCCCGAGAAGGTGTGGACAAAGAACGCCGGAATTTCTTCAGTAAATTTCGAGCTTTTCTTTTGTTAACCGGCATTCGGTATCATACCAGTCCTCTTCTTGTTCATATATGCCCGAGAGTAAAAACTGCTTTTTCATACTCTCTGCCGCCTCTTTCACACAACAATTAAAAACATCTAATGCCTCGTCTACATTAATATCTATCAGACTAATTGCCCCTTGCATACGCTCTTGCATTTCATTAGAAAAAAATCGCACTTTTAAACAGATCAATGTGATCTTCATTCCAGACAAATTTCTCAATCGTACAGCGCCTGTTGTTTACTGTGCACAGTTCTGGTTATGACATGAGACGGTGAGGTTCAGTTCCACAGGCATATGATCAGATTCAATTTTCTCAGATACGCACATCTCACACACCAATCAGAAATGATCGAAAACATGTCAAAGGACATCAAAAAATAATCGTTAACGCTACTACCATTATCACATATGTATGTGTAGCGACCTTGAAGGTCGCCCTTACACACGCCGTTTAAAATGCACAGTTTCAGAGCAATACACAGATTGAGAAGTAGTTTCCCATAATTATTTAGCACAGTATCTTCAGAGTTTCGAACATGAATTGGGTCCACTTTTATGTTGATCATCATACACAGATATGTCTTCTTCAAAATCACAAGAAAAGTTTGAAACTCTGCTATTCAGGTCACCGCCAACAATCACATACATTTCATCTTTAAATAAAAGTAAGCAATCACACAAAAATTCTTCAAGCAAAGAAACTCCATTTTCCTGATCAAAATGAGAGTAATATGGAGAGCCTTCTGGAGGAATATATGCGCACACATACATGACATGTTTCGCTGTGCCAAGTAAGGATTTATCAATAATAAAGGCATAAAACAAAATCAGATGCAACATCCACTGCTTTAACATAGGGACAGATATCTTTTTTCACCAGGCACACCAGTCCACCGGAACGCCTTCCACGTGCCGTGAACTTTTAAAGCGGGTTTACAGTAAACAGTGTATCCAGCAAACATAGGCGATTGAAAAACATCAACAAATGTTTCAACAAAAACATACAAAATCAAAACTAGAAACGTATGAAATAAAATCGTTATCATTCATTTTCGAAAGTAATCCATTTATGTTCCAATGAAGAAATGAAAGAGATTTCAGTTTATTATATAAATGTCAACGTGACACGAATCGTAATTTCCAGTAGAATGGGCATTTCCAGAAAACACACCAACGTCTGTGTTGTTCCTATTTTCAACTGCCACTGGGATGACCGAGTTTTCACCAGAGTCAAAACACATTCTATTTCCAGCTCCACGTGCT
>JADBJO010000260.1:30269-34529 GCA_016801955.1 Conus betulinus | reverse complement strand
CTTCATTTTCGCTGTCCTGAGTGCTGTTAATCTTCCCCGGGGAAAAAAAGATCTAGGAGGTCGAAACGCTTCGTGTGTTTTGTCTTGTGATTCGTTTCGTTTGGAAGATTTTATTACATAAACTTGTAAGCATTTGGCTGACTACGAAGATCCCTAATGACGACAATAACTGCTGCGTTGAGAAGCCCGGTGTAAGCGAGCGTACAGCCCTCTCTACGGGCTGCATCATGTCCATCACATGATGGACGAACTTGCCGAGAATGAGGACTCAATACGGACTCACCATGCACATGGACGTGGTGCAGAAAGCAGCATGTGAGGTCACCATGAAAGTCGCAGGGCGTGAACAGCCACATGTTTTGAAAGATGAAAAAATTGAAAAAAAATGAGGATGGTGTAGTTGATGGAGGAATACTTAACGTCAAGACATCGGATGGTAAAAATCTGAAGATATGCAGTTCCTTTGTTGTTGTATTTGTTGTTGTTGTTGTTGTTATTACTGTTTTTGCTCTTGTTGTTGTCGTTGTTGTTGTTGTTGTTGTTGTTCTCCTTCTTCTTCTTCTTCGTCTTCTTCTTCTTCTTCTTCTTGTTCTTCTTCTTCTTCTTCTCTTCTTTCGGTCGATTTTTGTTTCTATCTTTCTTTCCTGAGTCTGCACAGAAACGTGAGATTTGAACATGGTAGTCATGATCAGGTCACAATACCAGATATCAAGTCAAGTCAAGTCAAGTAAACTTTATTATCTCAATTTGAGAATTTAATTTGTGGTCACACACATTCACAGCAAAAAACAATAATTTAGCCACATTACCCATTTTCTCACATATGACATACATTCATATAGAGGAATTTGGATTTCAATTAAACATCTTCTCGGTTCATGAAATCAATGGACAGGGGAATAAAACTTTGTTTAAATCTGACACTTCTGCATTTAACCGATCGATATCTTCGTCCTGACTGAAGAAGGTCATACTGATTTGCAAGAACGTGGGTCTGGTCACACGTAATCTTCTTCGCTTTACAAACAACACGGCACCTGTATAGCTCACTCAGACTTTTTTGTCTCTCACCAACGATTTTTTCCCTCCCACGTTCACCACTTTCTCAAGCACATTTCTGCTCTTCACAGTCAACCCACCATACCAACACATAAATGAGAAAGTTAGAACAGATTCCAAGAAGCATGAATAAAATGTCCGAAGAATGTCAGTATTCACATGAAATGATCGCAGCTTGCGAAGACAATATAATCTGGTTTGACATTTTTTGTGGACATACTCAACATGGGATTTAAAATTCAGCTTATTATCTATAAAAGTTCTAAATATTTTGTATGATTCAACACGTTCTACTTCAGCACCTTTGATAAAAAGTGGTGGTACAGCTTTTGGATTCTTTATAAGATCAATCAACATTTCTTTCGTTTTTTGTTACATTCAGATCAAGATAGTTATGATCGCACCAGTCAACAAATCTTTGAACCTCCTTGAAGTAAACAGAATTAGAGTTGGCAAGATCCACAAGTGCTGAGTCATCTGAATATTTAATGTACAAAGTTGAATCACTTCCTGAACAATCATTTGTGTACAGAGTAAAAAGCACTGGTGATAAACAGTACCCTGGGGTGCGCCAGTTGAAATGACTCTGGAAGACGAAACAACACTTTGATATCGAACAGACTGTGTCCTCTGTGTAAGAAAATCAATTATCCAAAGAATGAGCTTGTTACCCACATTTATGTTAATGAGTTTCTTTGCCATCAGATGTGGTTGTATGGTGTTGAATGCTGATGAGAAATCAATAAAGAGAATGCGTACAAAGGAGGCAGGTTTTTTGAGGTGTGAAAAAGCATGATGGAGATGTGAGTGTGGCATCATCTGTTGATCTGTTCTGTTGGTATGCGAACTGAAACGGGTCTTGGTACTGTGTAGTATCTTTTAAAACATAACTGAGGACATTCTTTCAAGACATTTCATTGCAACAGATGTGAGGGCAACTGGTCGGTAATCATTTAAACAGCTTGGGTTGCGTTTTTTGGGAACAGGACATACAGTGGCATTTTTTCCATAAAACAGGAATTATACATTCTCTAAGTGACCAGGTAAACAAACGACTGTAAACATAGGAGAGCTGAGAAGCACACACCTTCAACAATTTTCCACAGATATTATCAGGGCCCATTGCCTTTCTCACATTTAAACGTTTGAAAAACAACTGAACATCATTTTCCTCAATCACAACAGAATCACTTCCATCAACATCGTTTTTCACATTGCTTTGGAGTTCTTCCTTCACTTCCTTTAATTCTTTACTAAATCTTTATCATCAAATCTACGTAAAAATCGTTCAGCTTTTTCTGCAAATTGCTTCTGTTCTTTTGCTGTTTTTTTTTGTTACTAATATTTTGGTTTGAACATTTTCCTGAACCTGATAAAACCTTTATTCCTTTCCATGCATCTCGCATATTTCCATTCTGGAATATGTTTTTCAACTTTTCTCTTGTAAGCTCTCTTTGATTCTTCAATCTCCGTTTGCAGTTTCTTTTGTACAACCTTACGATCGCTTTTATTGCCTGATTGAAAAGCTCTTTGAAATGACAGTAACGACTGAATAAATGAATACATACGTAGATAAGGAAAATAGATGTATAAGTAGACAAATGAATACGTAAATAAGTAAGTAATTGAATCAATCAGTACATCTCTCTCTCTCTCGCTCTCTCTCTCTCTCTCTCTCTCTCTCTCTCTCTCTCTCTCTATATATATATATATATATATATATAGAGAGAGAGAGAGAGAGAGAGACATCGAAACAAGAAAAAAGAACTATGCAAAATCTTCCAAACCAAAACTTAAAAATCACTGTTAAGCAAACAAAAAGGTAGTAAACTACCTAGACATAACGCTTGACCTCAATAACCATATATATAAACCATACAAGAGAAACCCAACGACACACCCATCTATGTAAACATCAACAGCACCCACCCACCATCTATACTAAAAACCATACCTAATGGTATAAACAAGAGATTATCCAATCTCTCTCACAATGAAAGAATATTCAATAACGCAGCAGCAGAATACCAAGAAGCATTTCATAAAAGTGGTTATAGCTACAAACTACAATACAGTCCAGATATTAACATGAACAAAAACAAAAAGAACAGGAAAAGAAAAATCACATGGTATAACCCCCCATATGATGGTAGAGTAAAAACAAACGTAGGAAAAGAATTTTCAAAATTCTGACAGCATCATTCCAAAAGAACACAAACTGTCCAAAATATTCAACAAAAACACCATCAAACTGTCATATTCATGTATGCCCAACCTTAAAAATATAATTGATTCATCCAACACAAACGAAAAGCAATGCAGCAAAGAAGGGTGATGAAAGGAAATCTTGCAATTTGCACCAATAAAGAACAATGTCCACTAAACAATAAAAGCCTCTACAATAACATTGTATACCAAGCTACTGTGACATCAGGAAATGAAAAAGAAACATACATAGGAATCACTCAAAACCATTTCAAAACCAGATATGCAAACCATAAACAGTCATTCAATAAAGAAAAATACAAAAAAAACCAAACAGAACTGAGCAAATACATTTGGAGACTCAAAGATAAAAAAGTAAACTACAACATATCCTGGAAAATCATAAAAGGGCATCACCATACAATAACATTTCAAAAAGATGCAACCTATGCTTAACAGAAAAATGGTTTATACTTTGCAAACCACATCTAGCAACTCTAAACACCAAAATAGAAATAGTAAACAACTGCAGGCACAAATGGAAATCGTTGTTAGCAAAACACTCTGAACCACAAATAACTTGAGAACCGAGCTACACATGCAGCCAACCCGCACGTGCAAATACAATTGTAAACAAAATTGAAATACACGTGCAGCCAACTCGCACATCAGGCTATATAACATCGGCAGTGAGTGATACTTAAACCATCCTGAAGAGAGCGAGCGCTCGAAACAGATCTGTAGTTTTTAAACTTCCTCTTAATACCTTATTTTAAAACAGACGTTGCTCCCCACAAGGGGTTTGAGCACCTTTCCATACAAACATATCAATTATCCTTATTGCAAACTTTGTGATAACTACAATTATGCAACCGTGTCCACAAATGTTCAAAATACCAACAACAGATAACAGTCGTGGTGTAGAAAGTATGTTTTAAAAGAATGACTCTCTCTCTCTCTCTCTCTCTCTCTCTCTCTCTCTCTCTCTCTCTCTCT
>JADBJO010000259.1:760000-860943 GCA_016801955.1 Conus betulinus | reverse complement strand
CGAAATTTCTTGGAGGAGCTATGGACCACATAAGAACAACATGCACACATATTAAAGGATATCAAACTGCAAGTCATTTTTCAAACAACAAATACTCTTGTCAACTTAATCAGTCTGCCTTTTTTTTTTTCTCCATAATTCAGCTGAAACTTTCTTTTAACAATGTAGAAAAAGCTAAGAAAATGTCTGTTTTACTGAGGGACTAATAAAAGTCTGTCTCACAGACATAAGGAAATGTCTGTTTTACTGTGGGATCAATAAAAAGTCTGTCTCACAGACATTTGC
Source organism: Conus betulinus (assembly GCA_016801955.1). Classification (NCBI taxonomy): domain Eukaryota; kingdom Metazoa; phylum Mollusca; class Gastropoda; order Neogastropoda; family Conidae; genus Conus; species Conus betulinus. The sequence goes on along the minus strand of JADBJO010000259.1, from coordinate 860,658 downwards.
AACAGTGAACAGACTAAAGCTTTGAATCCTGACAGATGCCAGATGAGGTCAGAGCACTCAATGAAACTGTCAAACGTGGCCTTGTTTAAGGGTTGGAATTCTATAAGACTTAATCCAGAAAAACACAGAAACAAAATATTTTTCTTGATTTGGTGACAGGCATGTTATCTTTAATCATGGGAAACATGAAGTAACTGCTGCGATGAACATAACTGATGCTAGGAGAAAACCTTTCTATTCACAGCATATAAAGGTGACAGAGCTGGCAGAAAATTTCTTTCCTCAGGAATCTGTAGTATTATCACGATAACATATTTGTGCATCTGAACATTCACTGTGGTACATCACAGTAACATGTATCCATGGAAGCTAAGCCAAGGGCAAAAGAACATAGCCGAGTTAAGTGGTTATAGTATTACTAAGTTTGCTGACACTACAATCAATATGCTGAGCTGGCCAAATTATCACTACATCTGTAAAACTACATGTACCCATCAGCAGTATAATAGTAAATCAATCTGATGCATTTACAGTAAATCTTACTGGAAAGCACGGTAAGAAGAAAGATGTAATCTGAGAAGGATGAGCCCATGCTCTCCCCAGCTTGTAGAAAATGCTGTCCTGACTGATGTTTGTGGTATCTGTCTCAATTCGGGTTTTCTGAAAAACATCAGGCACACATGATTGTAATTAACAACAACAATAATTTTTTTTTTTTTTAAAGCTTTTTTACTGTTTTATAAGAATCTTGTTTTCTAAACCTTTCTTTCTTGGAGTGTGGATGAATTAATTCAAAGCACAACAGTAAGTTTTCCCCTTTACCTTCAAAGAAAAAAAAAAAAAAATTGCAAGAAAAGAAAGAAGCCAACAGGTCCCAGAAAAGAAAGACAGTTTGAGAAGCTTCTAGCATACATCCCATCGAACAAAATCATCTGATGCATCTTCCCTGGGAATTTCCCTTTCCTGTTCACTATACTCAAACTTTTCTTCTAGTTTCCTGATCAGTTTCTCTCCTTTTCATTTTTTTTTTCTCATAAACACACACTCAAAAGACAAAACAGAGGACTGGCTCTTCAAACCAACATAATGACTACACTATCTTACAAAAAAAAAATAGGCTTCTGACTGGCTGTGTGTAATTGCAAAAGCCAATCACTGAACACTGCTTTCAAACTGACTCCTACTGAAATTATTCACTTCATCCATGACAACGTTAATCAGATCTTGATCAATGGAATACTGTGTAGGTCTTGGGAATACAAACCTACATATCACTTCTAATGCTTGGAAAGTTGCTCAATCTCTCTGTTAAAAAACAAACTGATAATGAAGAATAGGATTCAGACATTCCTAAATGCCAAGCCTTGTGTTCAAACATTATATCTGTCATCCTTTTTCTAAGCTTATCAACACTGCCATTAACATTATTAGTAGAACTGTAAATTCTACAATAATAGAAGACAAATCAAATTTCTGAAAGACTGCACACAAGAAAGGAATTAGCAACACAGAATGTATTTATCTTAAAGATTCATGTTCCATATATATACCAGGAATGAATATCAGGTGCAAAGAACTACTTCACAATTCCAAAGTCTGTTCATTAAAATATATACTAGAGAACTGTGTTGTATAAAAGAACAAAAAAAAAACAAAAAAAAAATCAAGTTTTATGGTTCAGTTTAATGGCCATAAAAAAAGAACAAAAATCCTGATGAACATTAACATAATCTTTAGGCACGTCAAGCAAAAACAGTAGTATCATTCACCTGTTCAGCAGTACATCAAAAAAATGCAGATGCCTTTTCTGCTTCTTCTTCTCACATACTAATGGTTTATATATTCTGTAGAAGAATCTGATCCTAGTAAATAACATGTTTATGTATGTACTGCCCAAGTTTATCGTTTATTCATAAGGAACTTAAGAAAAAATGAACAGAAATGAACAGAACATGCACCCATATTTGTTCAGACATGCATACATACACATGAACCCTTTAAAAAAAAAAGGTAATTGAAAAAAAAAGAAAAGAAAAGGTGAATTTAGATATTTTTCCACCAAAAACCTTTTTCCTAAGAGCACACTTAAGTAAATACAAATAAATATTCTTTCAATGATTTCTTCTTTGTGAAATTGGAAAATGATGGTACCTTCTTGTAAACAATATACAAATTATTATGAAGCACACTATACCTCCTTGTAAATGATATACAAATTATTATGAAGCACATTACAGATCCAATAAACACACAATACCCACTGATTAAGCCAAGCTACATTAATCCTATATTTAGGGCATGACTATTTTGAGTGTTAAAACAGGAATAATCACTGTGACATCGAGCAAAAGTAAACCCAACCTATTATGATCCTGCTACAGAAAAAAGAGCTTGTCAAGAAAGTTAAGGAAACATGAAAATGTTCCATGTATCACTCTATCATTCTCCCTCAGTAAATTTTTTTGGGGAAAAAAGCACTATGCCCCATTTTTTCTGAAATAGTTAAGAACAAAATTAAAACTGCATTACTAAAACACTACTTTAAAAAAAAAGAGACAGAGATAATTTTTGCCTTTTTGACTACTACACTACACAAAAACGAAAAAACAAGACAGCAATAATTTTTGCCTTTTTGATTGACATGTAATGAATACTACATGTCACAGTAGAATGAAGGGCAAAGGGTGGGTGGGACTAATGAGGAAGGCAAAGGGCATGTAGATATAATTCCAACTACAACTTTGTTTTTGTATGATGATCAAGATCAAGGCATAGATTATCAAATATTGCACATTTTGAAGTAAGTCTCAAATTAAAAAATAGTTGAGCAAGTAAAAAAGAAGAAAAAAGTTGCATGTGTCCAACTAGCATGTTCACATCTCCACTAAAACTATTTGTGTTATTACATTGATTCTTGGTAATTCGACTCACAACAAACATAAACGCGCATGTGATGGTCAGCATCACTATCAGTAGCAGACAACATTGCAAGTTCTTCTAACTTCTGAGAAAATCTTCCTAATCATTTATTTCTCCGATATCTTTCAATCACTTATAGTGTTCCAACCCCATCCTTCTCTTCACACCCCCTCCCCATCCTCTCACACTACTCTCCCATTCACCTGTCCTTTTCCTGCTCCCTTCTTCTCTCTCTTCTTTTCACACCATTTAACTGTTAATAACTTCAGTCTAACACGTCTTGACCTTAACAGGCTATAATCTATTTGGCTATTATGCAATGAACACCTGCACACTCTTCCTCCAAGATGAAAAGTTCAAACCAGAGATCTATTTACATTAGACTGTGAAATCATATAGGTATTTGAAAATGTGCATTTTCAGTAAACTGAAGATGTATGATGTAATATTTTCTTGCAACACGAACACATGTGACTGTGTTTGATGTACCAGTTTGGACATTCCCTTGAAAAACACCTACTTTGATCACTTAGGCAACGATGTAACATTTACCATGAGTTCTACAACTGATGTAAAGATCTGTTATTGTTGAAACAAGAAAAATTGTTCTATCTGATTCTTTACTTACACCATAATGACTAAATCTACATTCTGCAAAACATCTCCATATGTGGTCTGTCTTAAAACTGTATTTAGTAACACATCTTTATATACCTTCCCCTCTGCTTGATAGAAAGGGCACTAAATGGTCTGATCTTGACTACAGACTATAACATCTGTTACAGTAATTTTCATAAAATATCGTTTAACATATCCTTTATCAGTGTATGAAGCAATGACCGTGAGTGATCAAAATTTCAGTGAAAATTTTGTTATATCAAAGATGTTGCTGAAAATGTTCACACAATTTACAGTCCTTACTATTTGGTAACATTTATATGCAAAGATGGCTGGAATGGTCTCAACTGTATTCATTGTTTAGTCATGTCTGGTTATATTAAAAGCCAGAGCTTGTAACTGCTAAAAAAAAATGCCAGTATAACCAGTTCACTATGCATGAGCAAGCATACATGCACACACACACATGCACACACTCACTCACATCACACACACACACACACACACACACACACACACACACACACACACACACACACATTGATCACCGAAACTGGATGATGACATTGATACTTTGTTTACACATGTGAGTCAAAAAGAAAAAGTTCCAGTATTAAGTTGCTGTGAATGTTCTGCCATTGAACATTCAAAATGACTTCAAATGGAGATGAATCTGGTACCTACACAACAGACAGCCTCACAACAGTGTTTAGTTTTCAGTCATTCACACATGCAAGCATTCAGAAACACGCAGTTACAGCAACTAGTCTTCAGTCAGAACAAGGCAGATTCCGAGTTTGATGTTTTACGTTTCTACCCTAGTGAAAGGGTGGAAATGTGGATTCAAGTAATAAGGCTAGAAAACAAAAGGGTGTTAAAAGCTTCCAACACATCAAACATTTCACACTGAAAAAACAGAATGATTACAGCAGGATCACAGTATGATCCTAGTGTTACTGTTAAGGAGGGGTGAAACTTTATCATTTTATCATTGTGGTAAACTATATGAACACCTTCACATAATCAAAGAGCATGCAAATGATTTTGTTGGCAAAATTCTGGTAAACTCTAACAGCACTTCCATGGTCAAGGTGTCATACAATTTTCACTGTTATACTTCAGAAAACAAACATGCTGAATCCATCAGAATCATACTGACCATCTTCCATGGTCAAAGTGCCATGAACAATTTTCACTGTCATACTTCAAAAAACAAACATGCAGAATCCATCGGAATCATTACTGAGCATTAAGTTTCCTGACTGTATTATGTCGTATGACTAGTCAATAATCTACGTGCAAGAAATTCTGGCTGCTCTCTGGACACATTAACACACTGCCATGATAACAGCAGCATCTGTTTTAGTCTATTCTGCCTAAACATGTTTAACACTGAAAGTGGATTTTTCCACAGAATTTTGTGAAGGGACTCTATCTCTCTCTGCCTACGCAGGCCAATACTCCTGCGGCCACTCCCTGTATAGAAGGGCAAGGATTAATCCCATCTACCCAACAAAGGTAGTGGAGTTTTGTGTGTATAACCACTTTTTTTTATCCTGCCATTAAGGCATACTCCAACTTCGGGGAAGGTGCATGCTCTATGTAACATGTCATCCATACCAACGGCCAATCTGACCTTCTCTTCCGAAAGTTGGTGATGGGATTTTACGTGTGTGCAAGATGTTGTGCGTGCGTTCACACACACAGAACCTCGGTTTATAGTCTCATTTGAAGGACTGTATGGGAAATGGAGTCAGAACCAATGTTAACTGCGAGGGAAAAAGCCCCCTGAACTGAAACCACCCAGCGGAGATTCGAACCCACAACCCCAGAATCAACAAGATTGCAAGTCTGGCACTCTACCACTAAGCTATTCCAGCCCCCTGTGAAGGGACAACTCCATTGTTACAGTGGTTTCTTTTTTTCTTAGTATTAAGTTCATGCACCCTAAAATCTGGCTGTCTGAGCACCAGTTTGGAATTGGTAGCAAGGAAGACCACAAATAACAACAACAATCTCTAACAACAACAGCAACCTACAGAGCGGAAGACCAAACAACAACAACAAAAATGTGTGTGATACTAAAACCCTGGACCTGGGGCTCTCACTTCCCAGGTGAGAGCACTGGTCACCACCATTCCACTCCACACACTCGGTACAAACCTTACTTACATCTCTAATGGTAAGATCAACAGAATTTCTCTCATTCATTTCCCATGAATACACTACAAAGAACACAGAAGAAAAGAATCACAACAGAAGAAATCAAATAATGAAAAGTATTCGGAGGCAACAAGAGGGGCATCAGGGCGGATGTAAATCGACAGTGTTCTCAGGTTTCCAGCTGAAAGAAGTCTGAACCACTGAACGCATACCAGATCACTGAAAACATATATTCTTATAAACGCTGGATAACTGGCTTCTTAAAAACAAATCAGAAACAAAATAGCTCAATGAAAGGAAGAGATGAACATCACAATCCTAATATATAATTTTGCCTGTCACTTACTATTAATCCATTTATTATGTCTATGAAAAAGTAAAAAAATCGTACTTACTGGTGCATGTATGTGTGCGTGTGTGTGTGTGTGTGTGTGTGTGTGTGTGTGTGTGTAAGTTTGTGTAAGTTTGTGTGAGTGTGTGTGTGTGTGTGTGTGTGTGTGTGTGTGTGTGTGTGTGTGTGTGTGTGTGTGTGTGTGCACATATTTGTAGTGTATGTGTTGAGACATATTATTCATCTTTGTTCGCATCACTTTTTTTTTTTTTTTCAAACTCTGAAACCAAATAATACTAACGTCTACATGGATATATATTCATTCCTTAATGCTATACAATATCATGCTTTCTAACTGTACCTTTTGTTTGTAGTTTTGTTTCCATGATTGTTTTTTTTTTCACTTCATATAAATTTTGCATTATGTTCACCATTCTATATCTGCATAAATCAAAAGGAAATAGTAGTTGTTCCCCCCTGTAATATCAGACACATTCAAAAGAAATATACAATCAAACAAAATAAGCACAATCACACTAAAGCTTTGCGGTTAATTCACAAAATGCTCTGCACACCAAGTCAGCATAAAACTGCAAAATGCAAAAACACACTCTTGTGGTGGTTCCTCTCCCTTTAAGCTCTATACAAACATATTTACATTGAACACCTACATGTTTCCTCAACATGGGCCACATTCATTATACAGTTAAGGTACATACGTATGTTCAAAAGCCTGAATACTTGCCAACAAATTATTCATATTTTGGATACTTGTAAGCTCAACTTGTAGCATATTCACCACTGAAAAGTATAAAAGCATGCACATATTCTTAACATTTTATGCAAAATGTGTCCTGTATGTGTAAAGATGTGTGTGTGGTAGGCACGCTTTGAGGTTACTGTGTGTTTGTATCTTTGCTTTAGAGTACATGGACCAAAAGAACAAACACTTAAAAATAAAACAAAAAAAACAAAACAAAAAAAAAACCCTCTGATGCTGAATTGGAATTTAGTTTCAAAATTCAAGTAGGACTTTAACAACTTGAGTTGGGGATGGTGAACCATTAACATGGCCTTTCATGTATTTAGATTTTTTCTTTCTTTAATAAAAACTAAAGTTCACTAAGTCAATTCTTAGCACAGATGATTACACGTATCTAAATCTGTACAAATCTCAATTTGGACCTTTTGTAATCTGCACTTTTTTTTTCAATGTGACAAACTTTCTGTTTCAGCATTCAATTATCACATTATTCATCTGTCAGCATGATCACAGTGCACAATCTTTTTCTTACAGTGTTTGTTTGTCTGTCTATTTGTTTGGTTTCTTCTTTTTTTTTTTCCTTTTTTTTTTTTCTTTTTTTTTTTTTTTTTTCTTTTTTATAGTAATATTAGGCACAACTCAAGCATATTGTGAGCCAGTAATGAAACACAAACTGAATAAAATGAACAACAGACCCTGATCGATGGCAATCCTTTGAACTAACTCAGTAACTGCGGCTTTGCTAAATTCATTGTATTCCTTTAATGCTTATTTTAAACACTTATCTATTACTTATCTGACTTTTTTTTTTTTCCAGCATGCAATAATCTTTGCCAGATGACATGGAAGTACATTAAAACCACCTAAACCTGTTCCTGTTCTGTAATGCTGTTGAAGTCAAATGTAAAATTCACACCGACAATCACCCAGAGCTTCCCAATGAACATTTCAGCAATCTGTTTATCATTATTAATCAATTCTACTCTGTCTATTTCTTAATTCTGGCAGCCACTGAACACCATAACTTTACTGGTGCATACTACAGCCTTTTTTTTTCAAACTAGTAAAATTTTTCTTTTCACATTTGTTATTCAATACTAATGTTAATACATTTCTGACACTCTGTGATTGTTTCATTCTTTCGTTGTAACCCCCCCCCCCCCCCCCCCAACCTTTACAGGGTGAATGATAGATGGGTGACGGGAGGGTATGGGTAAACAAGGAGTTATGTTAGTGAATGAGGTGGTAATTGTTTTATTCTTCTTTTCCCAACCTTTAAAGAGTGAAAGATGGAGGGTAAAGGGTATGGGGAACAAGGAGTTTGAGTAATGAGTAGGAAGATGGTGCAGTACATGTAGTTTTTATACTGTCACTTTTAAAACCATCTACAGGGAAATAAGAAATGAAAACCTTCATTTTGAAAAAAAAAAAAAAACTTTCATTTTAACAGCAGATAAGAAAGACAACATCCTCCAAACTTAACATGCCTTGAAAAAGAGAATAAACTTTCCCTACCATATATTATGCTTTTTGTAAATTTGCTCTGCTTTCAAACTATTCAAATATGCCATAAAGTTGACAGCAACAAGCTACCATTGACTCTATCTGTAACTGAACTGAATACTGCTAAGTACACTTTCACAAACACCGAACAGCTTCTATACTACAAAACTCAACTTTTTCTAAAACGTAACTTTATGAGTAGAATATACTGACTCATATTCTACCAACATCCAAGAAAGTTTTGGTGTTCAGATGAGCTGCACTTGTCATAAAAAATTTCCATCCAAATGGACTGGTGTATACTGCTGTCAAAATGTACAGGTAAATGAACAGATACATTAAAGCCACTGACACACTTGTGGGAGTTTTCACCCCATGAATGCATATGAAAGTAAACTGGACCACTATATTAAAAGAAAAAAATCCACTGCTGTGCATTTGTGACTATATGTGAAAAGCTACCAATAAAAATGGAGCTATGATGATAATGACCTGTACAAGCCTGTATAAGACAAAGAGGAGGAATAGAAAGGTGCACAAATGGTGAAAACACGTCAAAAGGAAGGACATACTGCACCACAAATTTTTCATAGAACTCTCTTCTCCTGGCCAGACCTTAGCTGTGGCATACAAGCTTTGTTTCCCAAATGTCCCTTTCCCCTAGTTCATGTGTATTTCTGCACATTTTTCAGAGTGAACTATACCGTGAACTTGAAGCTTTTATTAACACGGCTGGAAATACAACTGAACATGCAAATAGTGAGCATGTAATGCATAAAGCTGCACCAATGTCAACAAAGTTGGCAGAGGGAAAAACAAGACACAGAAAAGAAAGCAGAAAAGTAAAGATGATTTAAACAGACATTATTAGAAATCCTCATTGAGAAAAAAACACCTCTATGAAAAACACTACTGTCAGATTACAGACAATTAGAGAAGTCTGGGTGGGCAGTCTGGATGAGGTAGAGAAATGGTATCTGAATTTTGTACATCTCAGAAGAGAAGAGCATCAGCTAAGATCTGGTTGGAGAAGGCAGACTAACTCACCAAGTCTTTGAGGGTATCCTTCTACATGGTGGGGGAAAACATGTGGAAGGTGAGTGAGACCGAGTCACATTTGACACAGGTGAACACACATTGTCTGAACATCAACTGTCATCAAGTGTTACCAACATGGTTTCATTGCGTGAGCACAACATAAAGAGGGTGTTCATTACATCAAGACTCGTATCAAAATGATTATTCACATCCTCCTGCCACCTAATATATTTGGGAGGACAAGAGACAGACAGACAGACAGACACACACACACACACACACACAGACAAAGCGATGACAGAAAGACAGAGACAGACAGACAGAGAAAGAGTGAGATTTAATTCAACATGTTTTTCAGTTTCCACCCATTTTAAAAGGCTCTTGGTTTTCACCATCGTTTGTGTCTTTTCTACTGCTATACAGTTTTCTCAACAACAACAACAACAACAAATAAATAAATAAACCAGTGAGCTGAAGATCAATATATAACCTATAGAGAAAAACTGTATCTTTTCATTATCGAGTCTTCTGATTAATGACAGAGCAATATATATTCACAGAGTGCAACCACATGTGCCAAGACAAAACTATGCATACTTAATTTTACTACTATTTAGACAGGCCTGATTTGGATTCTGTTAACAACACATTCCAAAGATAACTCCACTACCCAAGTATTCTGAAATCAAACATTTGATGAATCCCTACTCATGTCATTCCACATTTTTGTGTGTGTGCTGATGTACATGTGAAAACACAGTTCTGGAAGTCTTGAATAAATGTCAAAATGGAATGTGCATGGCACAGTAAACACAACCATGGACACACACCCTCAAAAAATAAAAGACAGGTGTCCAAGGCATTTCTTAGGGGACAAAAAAAAAAAAAACCAACAAATAAAAATGGAGAACCCCCCCCCACCCCCCCCCCAAACCAAATCCAAGCCTCGACATGTCATGATACTGACTGATATGAGGGTAAGAGTGAAGTGGTGATGACAAGAACACCGATACATGGTGCAAGTTTTTGTCTTATTCAGTCAAAGACAGTACAAGTGACAGGCACATTTTCCATCTGGCAGGAAGAGCATGGTAGGACAGTAATGACATGTGGGGAAGATGAAACCTCCTACCCACCAAAAAACAGCGTTTTTCAAACATTTACATCAGAAAAATGAATCTTAAGCATTATTTGCTGATGCAGGATAATCACCACAACAGCCGCTGCTTCACCTCACAAAACTACTATGTCAAATTACTGTTATGACATCCATACTGTAATTATTGCACTAAATGTTTGACAAGAGTAAGAAGACACTGGCCCATCAGAATGGAGCGCACAAGTTGTCTAGTTCTGGCTTCTTTGTGACAAAACGTAGATGGCAGTCAACTGAAAAAAGAAGTCTCTCTAACAAAGCACAAAAAGCAGCATATTACAGGGATGACAGCTGTCCTCCTTTTCTGCCCTTTTAAAACTTCTAATCCACCTAAAAAGATAACGCATTCAAAGACGCTACAGCAATTAATCCCTAGGGTATCTGTTGGAGCCTGTAAAAAAAAATCTTTGTGAGAACAAATTAAACGATATGTGTGTATGTGTATGAGCATGCATACGCATGCATGCATGCTTGTGTGTCTGTGAAAGAGACAAGAGTGAGAGAGAGATGTGGCATTTTGCATTGAAACCAAAGCTGCTTGCACTGTGTCTTCATATTTTGTCATTTAGTACTTTACAGAATTTAAAGTCATAGCTGATCGACGAGCAAGTGGTTTCACCTGGGGTCACTAAAAAATGTGTCTACCTGACTCTGCCTACCTGACCCCTGGCAGGTCAGGAAAAACAATCCTAACCTAAAAGGCCCAACATACACCATTTATTTCATTACGGGTCAACGTTTTGTCATTACCTGATCAGGTTTTTAATGTTTAATGGTCTTTCACATTCACAAATATATTTTCCCTGGGTGTGTGTTAAATAATACTATCATCTTTTAGTCAACGTACAGAACTGATATCAGATATCAGATCAGTCAATAAAACTTAAAAGGTCAAATGCAGTGGTAGTACATGGTCCGAGTTACAGCTAATCTACTTAACATGCTATGCAGTCACAACTGTCTGAAACCATGCTATCATTCATTGCACACATCTCCAACACCACACCACCTTATATGTCAATGATTTTGATTGATGCAGTAAATGATTTGTGACTATTTCTTACTTCTGTTTTTTAGCCCTAAAATACAGATATGCAGAATCTCTCTCTCTCTCTCTCTCTCTCTCTCTCTCTCTCTCTCACACACACACACACACACACACACACACACATGAAATACTTGAAACTCAGTTCAATCAAAATGCAAATACAAATCAATCTTTCATCACAGGCAACTGGTATCAATCACAAGTCATAGAACACGGCAGTGATTTGAATTGATAGCATGTACTCTTTAATCTACCATACAGAAAAACAACCTCTTCATTTGTGACGTTAAAACCACTGTCTTCTCAAGCATAAAACCTACATTCTTTCCATCTTAATTAAGCATCAAAAGAATTTCAGACTGCCAATGCAATCAATCTGCTGGTCACAAATCAGGCAAACAGAGTACTTGACTGAAATTTACTTTAAACAGTACTTGGCACATCTCTTTAAAAATCATAGAACACTGCCAACAGTGGCTCTTAAAAAAGAATGCTCATGGTTCACAGTTACACTAAGTCTGAGGTCAGGTTGGGTTCCAACATACCTGACTGAGATCAAAATGAACAAACTTGATAAAGCAACCCACTTCTAAAGGACTAGAATATTCTGATGCTTCTCTGAATTCATTTATCATGTTTCAATATAAAACTTTGCATGCTGATGATCCAATCTTCCATGTCCATCTTGCGGGAAAAAAAAGCAGCTTGCAGTCCAATACTAGACTGCACAAACTACCTATGCATATGACAGCCAAAAGAATAACGAACCTTCCATTCTAACAAACTAATATCATTCGAATTCCGAGTTTTAACTAACATGTTCTGCAAGTATCAACATTTAATCTGATCTGTAACCACATCCCATGAGAGAGAGATGTTAAAAAGATGAAAGAGTAGGGAAAGAGAACATGCACTTTTGATTGTAGGAATGATACACTGGAGAGGAAAGAAAATGAAGGGAGGCCAGTTTGATTTGCTCCGTATTTTTGTGGCATTTTAATATCTAGCAACCATAATATACTCTTTCCTTCCTCAGAACTGTCTTTTCTACAAAAAAAGAAAATAAATAGAAAATAAAGGCACCAAAAAAGATATAAGCTATATATTTCAAAACAAAATAAAAAGATGTTCTGAAGTCTGCAAAATCTTAAATCTGTTGAATTACATGCACAACTAGTCTCAAACAAAGAAACAGTAACTAATGATCATAAATGATTTGATCCAAACAAATATAATAATCTATCTTATCTTAATATTACTTTAAACATTCAAAGACAATATATTCTGTGGGGTAAAAAGCTTATAAACAGATACAAGAATGGTAAACACAGAAAATGTACAGAATGGAATGACATAAATCAGATCGCTTGAAGTCAATAATTAATTAAATATAAAACAAATTTATATAAACCTTTCAGTGCAAATATCATAACTGCAACCGTTGTTATTGTTTCCACCACAGTTACGTTCTCATCCCCATCTAACACTCTGCAAACTCACGCAACCGCTGCTGATTTGATTTTAATGAAGCTGGTGGAAAGATGGAATGTGGCCAAAGAATGACTCCCATTAAACTCTGGTGTGGATCTGTGGTGCAATACTTCTTGGCTTACTTACTTATCATTGATAACACCCTGTCCAGTATCGTCAAAAAATTAATGTAGTTATGCAACCCACAATACTGGGAAAATGAATCACAATATCCACTTAAATCAAATCTATCTGGTTGAAGAACATCAGGTGTGAATGTCCCTGTATGCACGCAAGTGTGCATGTGCACAGAGGTATATGCATACCATATGTGTGTGTGTGTGTGTGTGTGTGTGTGTGTGTGTGTGTGTGTGTGTGTGTGTGTGTGTGTGGCGTGCGTGCGCATGTGCTCATGTTTGTACACATGTGTGCGCTCTTGAGTTTAATATGTTCATGACAGTATCATAAGAGTTATTAAAGTGGTCTTACCATAACATCAGTCTTTTTTAATTACTATACACACACTCTCTCTTTCTGTATATATACATATACAATTTACAGTTGTATTGCAATAATCATGATACATTCTGTAGTCACAAATTAATCATGCTATCAAGGATAAGCACTGTTTAATGTTCATCTCTCTCTTAAAAAAAGAGAACGAACGAAAAAAAAAATCTGTTAAATATACACAACAGAATCTGTTAAATATACTTATAAATTGGAATACATTTCCTTTTCCCCCAATTCCAATTCTGAAAGAGCTTTCAAATCACATTACCAACTGTTGCTCCAAATACCATTATAATAAACATTTTTTGTGAAACACTATCACAGTTAAGATGAATTCCTTGTCAGTCAATAGTTTCATGAAAAAGAAATATTTACATACATCTGAAAGCAACTTACCTGTGGATCATATTTCTTGAAGCTGTCCAGCCCTAGACCTAAAAAAAAAAAAAAAAAACCAACATCTAGTAATTCATGAGAAAATTGTTCTGTATCAAAAACAAAGATCATGGTAAATGCTTGCATCAGGATAGATAAAGAGAGAAGATGACAGGGAATGTTGAAGTGATGGGGTATGTTGGAAATATGTCGGACAAATCACATATGGCGGCCATGTAAAACAAAATAAACATTGTTGATTTCCTAACAATGCTATTAGATCTGTCAAAAGTGATAATACATATTCATATGTGAGTGCAAGAATTCTGTATGTTTAAAGCTACGTCAAATCACACTCTGATGTGTGGGATACAGGCCTGTTGCAAGTTCAAAACTGGATATACTTGTGTGTTAAAATGAAACATGATATTGTGGAAAAAGCCTGAAAATGTTCCAAGAGTTGAGGAGCCCATGCTTGATCCCCAGGTGAGCTCCAAGAGTAGTGGCCTCAAGGGGACCAAGGGTGATTCCCCCTGAACCTGTAGCTCCCCCCCCCCCCCCCCCCCCCCCAGACTTGCAAACTATTGTGAGTTGTGTGTTCCATCTGTCTTACATTACAGCAATAATTTTTTTTATGCCTTCAGTCTTGTCAATGTTCCTTGGCAATTTTTTTTTCCTCTCAACCTTCGGAACATTTTGAAACTTTTTTTTTTTTTTAAATAACTTGGGGGGGGGGGGGGGGGGGGGGGGGGGGGGCAGAACCTTTGATAAGACCAACTGGAGTAAAACAAATGGACGTAACTGTGAACTTGAAACCTGATGGTTTTTTAATCTTACATATCCCTCCTACTTTTCTCTGCAGTTCTCAAGAGTGGCCCCAGAAACCTTCAGAAAGCCTGAATTCAGCTTAAAAACCTAAAAAGTCTCATGAGAGGGAGAGAGAGAAACAAAGAGACAGAGAGACAGAGACAGAGAGAGAGCATGATCGTGTGCATACATGTGGGTGAAAAATGAATTATGCATGTTCTGATGCACATACAAGCCTTTTCATACAATAATTTAAAAAAAAAACACAGAGAATAAAATAGACATGGGTAAGAGAACAAGCCTGGAAGAGAGCAGTAGGCATTATAACTAGCCACAGCCCTTCAAAAAGAAATCAAAATGCTAGTGCAGACTGGATTTTGCCAGAACCAGCTTGTACTGAAGCTTAAAACATATTTCTAACCCTTGTATGTGATACGGTTACAATGAACACAGGTGTGTGTGTGTGTGTGTGTGTGTGTGTGTGTGTGTGTGTGTGTGTGTGTGTGTGTGTGTGTGCACGCGTGTGCGCGTGCATGCATGTGCTCGTGCACGCATGTGCGTGTGCAAGCATGCATGTGCGCGCACTAACATTGTGTGCATGCATGTATGAGTGTGTGGTGTGTGTGCAGGTTTGTGTGTGTGTGTGTGTGTGTGTGTGTGTGTGTGTGTGTGTGTGTGTGTGAGTGGTATGGTGTGGGTGTGTGTATGTATATATGTGTTTGTAAGTGGTATGGCATCTCGAAAATTCTATGCAACTTGGTATTCATACTCTGACGCAGACAAGGACAGTAATTTTCTTTCTTCAAATCACAGTGTCATGATTTCTGAATCACCCGATTTTTTTTTGTCTCAGTGATCATCCTCATGTCTGAAGTTTATGGTTCAGCATCTTAATTTCACGATGTCAATCTATGCAAAAAAAAACAAAAAAAAACAAAACATACTTAATTCCTGCTTTTTGTGTCATCAATGCCATAGACTATCACACCCTGAGCTACTTTTTTCCTGTATATTTGTAGGAAGATCCAAGAAGGGGAGGTAAGGACCTTACTACTAGAATTTGTTGTTGCCGTTTCTGATTGATTGTCTTCTTAACACTCAGTGTGGCAGTCATGAGGAGATGAGGCCAGCAAAATCTGTGGCATGATCACTGAAGGGAGGAAGAGGTACCAGACAGAGATGGAGATACACTGACGTATATATTACCTTCTGGTTGCTTTGTTCCTGGAGTAATGGAGCGTACAAAGTCTTCTGGAGTCATGAGCACTTCCCCACTGTTCACAACTCTCAGCGTGGCAAAATAGCGGAAGATTTTGTCAGGAGTCGAATAAGCACGGATTCGATCTTCATAGCCGCCGATGATCTGCAAAACAGTGAAAAATTTTAAATACTTTGTGGTCTGCTTCGTGTACTGTATGTTCCTGGTCATTTAAGCTGTAGTTTATAATTCACCGTCTCTTACAATAAAGGAACAAGTATACAGTAACTGCCAATTTGAGAATTTCTTGACATAAAATGTGTGCGTTAAAACATGACAAGTTTGCATTTAAGTGTCAGCCCTTTGTGTATTTATTGTAGACATGAATGAAATAAGTTCGCAAGATGTACAGCACATATAGTTTAAAGTACAAATGTACAAGTATAAACAGAAATCTGGATTGTTCCTTTCACTTTAGTTTCAGCACATAAGCATTTCTCTTTATAAGCTTGTGGAGTGTAGAGAATAAATGGGATACACAGGCAATATGTCTTCTATGATGTACAAAGAGGTTCTGCTCAACTCTTAAAACTAATGGTGCATGGTAACACCACTTTAAAAAAGATCTGTTACATACAGTCTACCAGCCCTTCCTAACTGAAGTGTATGATGTTCACATTTCCTCCCCTGGCAAAGCATGGTCTGCATCAGATCACTGCCAACACAGTGCACAGGGAGTTGAAGAGAACTACACCTCATGGTCGACAAGGTACCATGACTTAACACCACGGACTCTTATAGATTTGATTACTCAGCCTCCATTTACCTGATCTTTCATTGTGCCAATACATTCCCCAATTCTCTGTGTGTGAGGTGCAATGAATCCCACAAAGGAAAAAACGAAAAAACAAGCAGCTAACAGAACACAACTGACAAGGCTCGTTTTCAAACTTGCAGGGGGGAGGGTGGGTGGGGGGGTGGTGGTGGTGAAGGGATTGGGATTGGGAATGGAGCAGCACTGGCCTTTTTGCCCCTGTAATTAAACTTGGCCAGCTACCCTAGCAGTCCTCCTCAAAACAGCTTCAACTCTCTTGAATGATACATTCCAGTGAGAAATTTGGGGAGAAGAGGTTGGGGAGGATGGAGATTAAGGGATGAGTGTGGGGGGAGAAGGGTTTGGGGTTGGTGCAAATCATAACAGATCCAGGCAGCAAGCCTGGATCTAAACAGATCCAAGGACTCAGGTGTGACTACCTCCTGTGGAAGCCACTCACTGTTTTAATGGACTGATGAGATGGAAGGGAGGGATAAAAGGTAAAACAGTATGGCAGTGTTTCATGGTTTAGATAAGACCTGAGTGGAAGTGGAAGCTGTGTTTTAATTTTTATAGTCTAATCAGCAGCGACAGAAAGAGGCTGATTAGGACAATGCATGAGAGGGGACTGTTTTTCAGTAAACTTGCCTGAAAGATCATGCCAGTCAGCTGACTCATGTCTGGCATCTGGTATATGCTACCAGTGCTTTTTTTTTCCCCCCCCGGTAGAGGGAAAAGTTTATTAGTAGTATAAAAAACAGCAACAGTGCTATGCCAGTCTAGCAGAATCTCTGATGCATAAATCATCAGAATATAATCAACTTACCCTCCTGTCTCTAAATCCCACTTTCTTCTTCTTTTTCTTCCCTTCCTCAGCTTCCTCCTCTTCCTCTCTTCTTCACTGCCATCTTCTTTCTCCCTTTGTGGCTCAACAGCAGATGATGCATCCAATTTCATCTTTTTCATCAGCCACTCAAACCTGAACAAGCATGACATCGTTATCTCCAGAACTCTACAAAATCAATAATATCATAAAGCAAATTACCATCACCTCTTTTGTAAATCATATACCCACAATCTGTACAAGAAAACATGGAAATGATCATCTTTTCCAATATTAACATGAACAAAATTCAATAATCAAGAAGCTCCAATAATTGTACTTTGTTCTGGTAAAACATGCTTTAGACTATGAATAACATTATAAAACCATATATTATGAACATGAACAAAGCTGTGAGACAATAAAACTGAAAGTCCTGAATCACATCTGTTTAAAGGCAGATACAGCAGAGGAGAAAGAGCAAAGATAGGGGGCCGGGATGACACAAGACAGAAATTTTCTTATCCTGAGATTACATATATAACTCATCATTTTTACAATGAAAATACAGATATAAAGTAAGTGCAAACTTTTAATTTCTCTTCAAATGTTTGGTAATACATCTTTGTGGTTTGTTTTAGTACCTCTGTTTTCCTGTTTTAATCTGAATTTAGGCTACTACCTATAATACTTTTACATTATTATCAATAATATTTACATTATTATAATACCAGTTTCCAACACCTCTAGAACAATATTATGCTGATATAAATTGCATGAACTTTCACATTCAGCAAAGGAAATCTTAAATGAGGCAGGACACCATAAACAGTAAATAACAAACAGTGGGATAACTCTTGCTCCCATGATGAAAGAAATAGATGCCAATAACTACAAACAAGTAACTCCAAATCATGTCCGTATACAGGGTATACAGACAAGCTTGGGAATGTCTCTTTGTTCTGTGTGCTCCGTGTTATCATTTCTGCGAGGTGATTTGGTGTCGTAAGCACCATTTGTTTGGAGTTATTGGCATGTATATTTTCATCATGTGAGCAAAAGTTACCCTACTTGTTCATTATTCATAGTAAATACTTTGGCTTCAAAGGATGAACCTCCCACCCAACCCACACCTCAAGAGTCAAGGTTTGGCTGTCCTTTCAATTTTTCCCAACTAAATCAAATGTGCAGTAACAGGAATAAATACTCCCATTCACCCCTCTTCCACACACCCTTTCATCTCTCTTCTCCTTTCTCCTCACTATTCAAAATGATTTCTTACATGTTTATTTTTATTATATTCTACCATTACTTTCCAAAGTTTAAATAAAATACAATGCAAACAGTTTAAATGAAAACATTAAAAAAAAAAAACACTAAAAAAAAAAAAAAGAAAGTCCAAAAAACCTGAACTATATGCCAACTGATGATGCCAGTACACTGTTTTCATAAGCAGTAAATGAGTGATACTATTCTCATCATACAGAAATAGATCTCTTACCCATTCAAACAGAAGAAACCAACAAATCCAGTCAGGATAAATGCACAATAAAAATATGACCACTTGGAAGGTGGCTTTCGCTTGTGGCCAAAGTTAGAATATGCAGTCTTTCTCACGCCATCCAGCTTTGATGTATGAAATCTTCTCAGAGCCCTTGGGACTGGAACTGCATGCTTCTGCTGGCCACTGGTTATCTGAGGTCTTCGAAGCAAAGCTGCTGGTCGTGCTTGATATGGTACAATAACAGCAGTAAGTCTAATGTTTGATGTCCCACAGGAGGAGTACTTGGATGCAATGGAGACTGTACAATTATGGAGCCGAGTCAGTTGTCTGAACCACTGCAGGCCTGCCCTTGAGTCAAACGCTCCATCTTGAAACTGTCAGTCTGGAAATAAATGTGTTTGGATTATAAACACTTTATATTTCTTTATTCATGCAACTGTAACGTTTAGCGTTTAGCTGCATCCTTATGCGCATCTTCATATATGTGTGTGTGTGTGTGTGTGTGTGTGTGTGTGTGTGTGTGTGTGTGTGTGTGTGTAATATGCAAAAATCAATGATTTACTTTCTTTGCAGAGTCTGTTATTGTCTTTGATTTTAATGTACTGATTGCAATTCCTTTGTTATGTTGTTTCCTTACTTGACAGAGAGACAGAACAAAGGACACATCACTACTTGTATGCATACATGTGTGCTTGCATGCGTACATGCATGTATGTGTGTGAGTGATCTGTTTTACCCTCTTTTCCAGGCTTTTTTTTTTTTTTGGGGGGGGGGGGGGGGGTGATGGGGGGAGGCTGGAAGGGGGGGAAGGTGACTCATCATTCCACATTTATACTACTACAGGATACCTCCACCTAGTTTTTTATATCAACTCACAATTTCAAATGCACTAGCTTTTTAAAATATCAACAATGTCAAACACCCAGAGATAAAACTGAATCATTTCTTATTCATATTTCTTATTGTGTGTAATTATTTTGATCAAAATACCTTTTTTGTTACGGTACTCTTTATAAGTAAATTTATGAAATAAGACTAGATGTGAATTACAATCAAATATCTTCAACATGTCTTTTGATTATCATACAGTACCCCTGGTTTGAACTTCTGAAGGATGTTACCTATAACACTCGCATCACAAAGTTTTATTTAAAATTATATTCAAGAAATAGCAAATACATAAGGTAGCACCGATGAGAATGGTCTAATGGCATATAATGAAAAAACTTTTCACAGTAACCTGATATATGGTCTTCATCAACCATCCCATAATATATATATATATATATATATATCCTTTCAAACCTGGCATTCTTGTTCTCATTTTTAGACCTTTTTCTCTTTTTTTCTTTTCTTTTTCTTCCCCTGGTATATTTCAAAACTTGTGTTATGAAGTGTGTCCATGATTATGCTACTTTTAGCTTACCTTGGTCATTCTGAATGCAGAAATCCAACAACACTTCAAATCAAAATCTGTACAAAATTAAACACACAAAGCCCTTACAGGAACCAGAACTTCTGAACCACATAAATACGCTAGCGTCCATATATATATATCTGAAGCTATTCTGGCCATAGGTCTAAATTTATGAAAGCTCTACCCAAATATTGAAATTTGGACAGAAGGCACCAAAATCAAATGATACAGACTTCATTAACAATTCATTGTATTGTCACTCTAACCAGTGGTCATGTCTGCTTGTAATTTTACTTGCAGGTCCCAGCACTGACTTCCAATGACTGTCACTCAGTAACCAGTATCAGAACTGGTCTCAGTGAAATGAAAATCGGTGACATGCACTGCAATTGGGTTCCACGGTAAACACATATATTTTATCTAGATCTATTATTTAAAGCCAATGGGTGTGATGAAACACTTGACAAAACCATCCGATCGGTCACACTCAAACCCCAAACCAAACAATAGATTTCAAATCTATGCCCACTCTCCCCTCTCACCCCTCCCCCCCACCCCCCTTTGTCTCCCGTAGAATAAGAACGGTGTGAAACGCCTGTCTCACCCTATCTGTTACAAGAGAAAATTACATCATGCCGCGCTCTGCGTCATTCTTATCAGCCCATATCCCTTCCCCTCTCAACTCTCCTTCCTCACCCTGGGTGATACTATGCATCAGGAGAAGTTTACTTTTTTCATTGTAATAATGCCCCCCCCCCATGTCACAATGGCATGTGCTCTCCATCCCCCTCCCCCCACCCTCCTCCACCTGAGCCACATGCGGCTGTAGCTGACACAAAGGCAACCGTCAAACCTCCCTCCTTCTCCAAACCCCCCTCATATCTACAGTCCGTGTGCTCGTGGATCTTTGGTAAATTATATCACTGGAGTTTTCTCGGCTATACGGACGCTTAAATTAATCGGCCGCTGATTTCAGTAAGCCAGCGCCAATTAGGTTAAAAAACAATTTCCGAGGCGAATGGCGATAAGACTAGATCCCTCCCCCTCTCACCCCTAATGTGTAAATGACAGCCTGTCAGAGCAGAAACCTGATTTGGCATTTAGAATACATATACGAAACACACAGGGTCCCAACTTCACTGACCCCTCAAAACTGCCTGTAGATGAGACCAGCGGAAGACAAAGGGATGACTAGAGAAGGCCTGGTAAACTCCTGGTATCCCTTGACCTCCAGTCTCATTCACTGTTCATTCGCAGGAAAAGTGAGTTGGAACTCTGTTTTACATTTTCGGATCTATGTTTTCTTTTTTTTTTTTGTATGCTGTGTGCGTTAACACTGTAACTTTGTACAAATGCTTATTAACATTCATCAAACTGATGAATGATTATTCTGTGTAGTAGTTTGCTTGCCATAATATGGCAAAAACTCTCTCCCCCAGTGGTTATGATTCTTTGTTAACAATCTGACCACTGTTCTTTGTGTTCACCCTGACTTTTGCCAGTATGCAATTCTGTCTGTTAAGATAATAATTCAATGATTAACTTTCATCAGGAAAAAAAAATATGCCTTTGCTAGGTTAAAAACTGCTAAGCTGATTTATAAATACTGGTGATTGTTGGAATGATTTGTAGTGTATGACTTCAAGTCTACCCACACGTGTACTTGGACTAAGTGTAGCCCAAGTCCGTGCGATTTAATTCATAAGAAACATGGAAGAGTTGTTTGACTGAAACTGTGTAACAGTATATTACTGTCTCCTACCCTTTTGTAAGCTTGACTTAGCCTTTAAACAAAAGTGGAGATTAATAGTTATAGTAGAAACTCTCCCATAGAGAAAACTTTGCTGGCTCTCACATCTCTTCTGAGAGAAAGAGGAAAAGGGTAAATGTGTGCACTCGACAAACCAGCCATCAGATTCTCACCTACAGACCAAGTTCTCTTTATCGCAGAACTGGGATCCTGGTCACGCTACACAGTATAGCTGAACCAGAAGCTGGGACTTCGCCAAAAGCCAGGGGAACGCCAGACACCATGGCTTCACTGTAAACTGGGGCAACAACACCAGACAACCAGTCTACCCAAGAGGAGCAGTCACCAGCCACAGGAGAGATCAACTGCCATCTCTAAAGCAAAACTAAGTTAGCTTACCACCTGGACTCAAACCCAACAGACCCTTACCCACACTTTATGATGAAACAGTGAGAAACTGTCTATGAATACCACTTTGGCTACTGCACTGGGTGTATGCAAACGAAGTGGATGTATCTCAATCAGATGCATTCAGTGTAACTTAGACAGGCCCACTGTATTCCAACTTAAGCGGCAGCACCGAATGTATGCATGTAAAGTAGGAGTCAGGAAGGGCCCCTCATTGTGGTAGTCCAATGAGAACTAAACCCTAGCCTCTGAAAGTGACATGCCAATACTTACCTATGTGTAAGCAATAAAAGTTGATGTGTGAAATTGCATTTAACTTGTGTCAGTTCCCTGTTGTTCAAATGTCAAATGTTTAAACTTCTCTCTTCAATTCTGTCTCTCGGAGCTACAAGTACTTATAAGAGTACAGGCCTAAGGAAAATTATCTCAGAGCTGCTGTTCAGCATTTTACAAAGTCCCGAGCAAAAATTAAAAATTTCTTTGACGACTAGTCCTGGAAAGTTGCTCCTTCCACAACTACTAAGAGAGAGGGTGTAGGTGAAATGTTAAGATAATTCTCATCGAGAAATTATTCCTAGTCCTTCCCTTAGAGGACCCACCTACCATTCACACCTCTCGACACAGTGGGAGACATGAATCTTGTACATTCTCCACATTGTCAGAGCTTCATTTTCTTTGTTTGCTGAAGAGGAAAATACAGTTAATCATGGTAGCAGGCTCAATGATTATGTAACACTGACTGTAAATTCTTTCTCCTACCCTACACCCTCCTCTCTCTGTCTCTCTCTCTCTCTCTCTCTCACACACACACACACACACACACACACACACACACACACACACACACTTGCAGGCACAGAGTGACTATATGGTGCATATGAGTGCAAAAAGGAAAGAAGATCTCTTAAGAAATTAAAAAAAACACAATTATATATTCTCAGGCATATCTTGTTGGTCCTCATTTACACATATGAAAAAAACCATTTGAGTTTGAGAGTCAAGGCATTTTAAAACATAAAATAGAAGTCCATGTTCCTTTGGAATTCTGATGGTCAGGTAACTGCAACAGCCGATGGTAGCCCTAGAACCAACCCAAGGGACTTACTTAACTGTAGGTGCTAAAAGCTTTTGTTTCTCTCAGTTGCTTAAAATCCACTTTTGAAAAAATACACCCATTGTGAATCCAGCCAGCTCATTTCCATGGATTTCTTGAAGTCATCCTCAGTTTACCTTTGCCCTGTATTGCCTAAATCGATGCACACTTTATGTTAAATGTCTCCAGGGACGCATACTTTTTGTCAAGGAATAAAGCCTTTTTATACTATGTGGGTCTCAAGGGACCTATGCTTTTTTTCTGAAGGAATAAACTATAAAGCACTGCCCTCATTTGAGATATCCAGGAACCCATGCTTTTTCTGAATGGTAAAAAGTCTTGTCATACATTGTGGGTCTCTACTATCCTATGCATTTTTTTTTTTTTTTTAAGGAACTAAACTTTGCCATTCATCATTGTTCTACGTAAACCTAAGAAATTTGTAAACAATTTTAAAGCATGGATTGGAATAGTATGTTTATTTCATATTTATTGTATGAAAAGTGTGACCATATAACTGTCATGTAATTCAGAGGACTGTATGATCGAAAATGCTTGACTGTAACTATCTGAAACAAACACTCTCAAAGATGTATGGCCACATGCACTTGCGCAGCACTCTGTATTTGTACAAGTGAAGCCAGCCAGATAGACACAAAGGAGTGCCTTAAACTCAAGACACTGTCAAAAATTCCTAGTTTGGTGCGCCCCCCCCCCCCATTCCTAGTTTGGTGCCCCCCCCCCCCCCCCCCCCCCCCCCCCCCCCCCTTCCCCCTTCCATTTTCTGTCAATGTCATCGGCATTCTCATGGAAAGAATGGCTTCTCTTGCTGGGCAATAAATCTGATGCCCAAATTCACAACCCCCTAATCTTGAGCTGATGGAAAGCAGCTTTCTGAATTATTGATTTATTCTCTGAGCTTCTTTCCATCAACAAATCATTTTCTCTAAAGAGGCCACGTAGGGAAATTGCCACAAATTACTGAGATTGACTAGACTGGTGTCTTGCCTTGCGCAAGTTGCGGTTGCTACCCTTTCACACAGTCACAGCCTGCAAAAGGATGTAACTGATCTTTTTTGCCCCCCTGCCTCTCCATGGGCTGTGTTGACAATGTGACATTTCTCATGAATTAGTCATTATTCCCAACCACATATGGCAGCCTGATATAGTGTAAAGATGTTCCTGCGTGCCAAATGGCTGCCCAGGGTAAATTCTGTATAGGGCTAACACAATCGTTTTGATTTCCAAAGTGAGTGTTCACATCAACAGCTCATCAAATCCAAACCAGTTAATTTTTCATAAATTTTACTGAGGTCCTAGATTTTTCACTTTTTTGAGTCAGAATTTCGTGTGAAATATTTCCGCCTTTAAAGTTTTAAGCACTGAGATAGTGGGTAAGGGCAGGTGCGACAGTCAGTGTTACTAGACCTGTTCTCACCTGTCATTACCTGGCTTGACCTTTGTTTTGCGCTCACAGACTATAACTTTTTTTAAGTATATTTCAACTTATAATTTTTTAAGGGCGAAATTCAATCCCTAAAAAAATCATTCTTTCTTCTCAGATGTCATATTGAGGGACCTTCAAAGCTATATAACTGCAATCTTTTGTCTGTTTCTGATGGTTGTAATAATCTCTTTTTCTTTTTTTTTTTAACACCACCCACAAAAGGGCGCCTCTTCACTTGGGCATTGTAAAGGCCAGCTACTAACTTGCATTGTTAGATCAACTATGGCGTTTCAGAAATGTACTTTGACACTCTGATCTTCAACGGAGTCAATACACAACGAAGAAAGCAAAATCAAATTTGAAAGTGCGCGTGTGCTTTCCCTTTAATTCGAACTCTGGACTCAAAATAAATGACAAGCCACAACTAATCACCCCCGTTCATTTCCATATTGGCCTGACTAGAGCTGTGGTGGATATCATAAATGCTTCGTGCAGCGTTTTCAGTGAATGCCACTTAGGGGATATATGTCACTGTAGCCTGTAAACAATTATTCTAGTACTTACTTCATTCGTGCATCTACTACAGATGCACACTTCCAACTGACTGAGAAACTAATTCTTGGTCGGTAATCACTTCGACTTCCCGAACCAGAAGACGACATTCCCGATAAGGGGGAGCTAACTAATGTTTATCCAGGAGCAGTTTCTGATTGGTTGATTCCCCCACCCCTACCCTACCCTACTCCATCCCTTTGCGTTCATCATCCAATTTCATTGTCAGGGACAACACACACACACACACACACACACACATTTAAAGTGATGTGCGGTACAGTTACTGTATTGTGTAAACTGCGTGGGTGATACCGTTTTTCTGTAAATTGTCATATTCTTGACAGGTATTTGAGAACGTTTTGTCCAGGATTTTGTTGCGGAAGAATGTGTTGGAGCCGGCAAAGGCGAAATGAAAGCTGTATACATATGACTGCAACATCACATCTTTCAACACATGCGAGAATCTTACACCGATGTCATTGGCGAAACTGTCCCCGTGTGCTGCATGGACTAGCCCACACTGCCGCCCACCTCGCCCCACCCACAACCTATCTCTGTGCTTTCAGTTCTGTGGTTTATTTAATGTCTTTTCAATGACAGATAATATTAGACATATATTTGAAAACAAAAATTTAAAAAACTTCACTCTCAACTTAACATTCGTGTTAGCGCTTTCAAACCCATATCTGGTATATGCATATTTACACAAGTGGTACGCAAACTTGTTGATCTGTATAAAAATGTTGCAACCTGTGACTGCGAAATAACCAAGGCAATTTCGGCAACATATGAACATATAAAACAGTACTGCCTCTGTGCTTTGGCTGCATGGAATGTTCCTACCCTATCCCCTCTCACCTGCTTCCACACCCCCCCCCCCCCTCACCTTTTACCTGTGTGAAGTTCATTCGCCAACCCAACTAATAATGTCACGCAACAGCATGCTCACATAAAATACATGACGTTTGAAAGGAAATTATAAATGAGACAGTGAAAAATAAATGAATTTTAACAATGAACATGTACGTTAACTACAGCTTCCATGATAATTACACAACGCTTACTCCAAACGAATGCTGGTTACGACAGCAAATTACCCAGCAAAAATGCCAACACAGAGCACATAGAACAAAGAAACACCCCTAAAAGAGGATGTTACAAGCCCAGCCATTTACTCCGTGGTTTGTTCAAATTTATGGTATCAAGAAATGTGACGTTGAGCACACAGAACAAACAAGCAACGTCTCTCCCAAAAAGAATGTTCCAAGCTCGCCCATTTACCTTGTGGCATTTTCAAGTTTGTGCAGTCAAGAAACGTCCGCAGACAACAGTGACTGGACACAGATTGCCTTAAAAAAAAAAGAAAGAAAGAAAGAAAGAAAAAAAAAAAAAAAAAGGAAAAGCAAAGAAAGAAAGAAAGACTCAGTCCACAGTATAACGAACACCATGACATTTTCAATTGCTTTAATGGTTACTTGACTTTAAAGTTTACAGATCATTTGACCACCTTTTTCTTGTTTGTGTGTATGTTTTTAATCTGACAGTAAATGAATAGTCTGAGCGAATTCCTCTGCCTCAACGACGTCACCGGCCCCAATAGTTTCAACATTCCCAGCCATGCTAAATGGATACTCTAAACAAGAATCCTGCATCAATGACGTTGCTGGTCCCAATAGTTTCTCAAATGTTCTAGACTACGTTCCCTGCCAAAGGGTGTCAAAGATGGGACAGGACAGGAGAATGTGGGCATGTGTCTGTGGCAGTCTAGTGCCGCTTAAGCACACACCCCATCCGCAAGATCTTCAGTAGAGATACGAGAGGAGCATACAGGAATGTCCATTTAGTATATGGTGATCCGTTACGGTCACTCCCTTTGGGCAGTGATGCGTCTGGGTATTTTTGATGTTGTTTTTAGGTAGTTTTGACTTCCTCATATATTTTGGTGAGCAGTTTGCTTTTGTTTGCTGCCTTCCTTGGAGAGTTTCATTGGACATAACATCAAAACAGGTGGAGGGGGTGTCCCGGTTGTTTTGGAGCTGGTGTTTGAAGCCCTCTTCTTGTGTCAGAAAATCTGGTATGTCTGGCCGGACTGAAAACTACGAGCATCACTGATGAACTGCAGATTTCTGGCATATGGTCCTGATTGACAAAGGCCACCTTGCTCTCTGTGCCCATTGCCATGCCAGTGATGCATGCTCTGTGTGACACGCCTCCATTTTTTTTTCCTTGATCGATCTCACTCTCTGTCTTCTATTTTTAGGCATTCTCTTTCAACCTCTCTCCGCCAGTTACTCTGTCATCTTTGTCTCTTGCCTGGTCTCAAACTAGTTTCTTTTCTGCCTCCTGGTGGTATGTCTTAAACTCCCAGTTTCTGTTTCTCTATCTCCCCCACCCCACCGAGTCTGTACGTGTTTAGTCTTGGTCTATTTGTCTCCATTTTTTTTTCTAAATCCTCCATCTTTATTCATTGTGTCTCTATCAATAATCTATCCACCCATTCCCATTCTCTCTTCCCCCTTCCCATCCTCTCACAAAAAAAAAAAAAATGGGGTTGTGCAATCTGCAAGTGATCATCAGACAGTTCAGGAAAGGATCATTTTAGGGAGAGAAATGATCCATTCCAGAGCATTTGATGGATGTGTGGAGGATCCGACATTTTCAAAAGAACCATTGAATGTGCATGGTCCTTGCCAATACACACCCAAAATGTGATGTGTCATAGGAATCTGCTTCATATGGATGTGATACATAGATACATGAAACTGCAACTGGAGCATTGATGAGGATTATGTGATAATGTCCTAGCAGAATCTTCAGTGAAAATCAGTTGGATTTTAATGTCAAAAGTCATAGTTGATTTTTTTTTTTGTTTTGAAGGGCAGTGTGTGTGGTGTATATGTATGCTTTGGACGTTTCCTGTGGGGAGAGCCCACATGGAAATTTGGCTTTATTTAACCGCACTCCACATGTTACCAAACAATGATTTGACCCCAAAACATCCCTGTGGGTATTGTGTTGATCTGATCCAATGCAATCTCACTCAAGCCTACCGAGACCAACCAGATACTTGCCACAGGCATGCATCAGATTGGATCCGTCAAATATACTGTTAAGTAAGCCAATATTTGAGATCATATGAAAATCATCAATTTCATGAATATGTGAACAAGGTGCTGTATGTATGTATGTGTGTGTGTGTGTGTGTGCGTGTGTGCGTGAGCTCAATATTGATGTGTATGAACATTTTCCAATGTGTGTGCATCTTTATAATTATACTTAACTTTGATAGTGTGCATATGCATGTGCATGTATTTGTATCCATGAGAAGTTTCTCTTTTGTTACAAACGGTCAAATAAACATGCATATCAATGCACATACACACATGGGGGTGGGGGGTGGAGGGGGGGTAAGATGCCTGGAATTGTTGGATCATGTTTTACATTTATTGTGTATTTGAAATAATACAAATGTGTACAGTACATGCGTAGAAGATTTGTATCTAATGAACATACGCTCACTCTTAAGCATACGCCATATAAATCTTTTTTTTTTTTTTAACCTACGATTTGTCACCTTCAATCATCTTAAACCACCCCCCTCCCTTCCAACACATACACACTCCCACATAACCTGTACACAAATTCACAGAACACAGTCATCTAATCATTCCATTAATAAAAAATCTGTCCTCTTGGTGGCACTATCACCCTTAATTATTCCCCTTCTGCTTCTTCTATAAACAGCCACACACACAGGCTATCAAAAAGTCGCTGCCCTAAGAGCAGTCCACAGAGAGCAATCAATATCAGGTTGTCATGAAACAACCTACCATCCCCACGCAGTGATGCCTGTTCTTCAAGTTTCATTGGCCAATATTGATCAACAGATTAAAAAACGTCACCTACAATTGGATATTCCTACTCCCCCCCCTGAATAAAATTGCAGCGTCAAGCAGATACAATCATTGCTGAAAAATGGTGCAACCCTGACTAAAAAAGACACATCTTGCCATTGAAGACCATACAGTACTCAACAGTCTGATGGGAGACTCTGTGGTACTCAAACCCACAACCTTCCCACCGATATTTTAAGCCTATTTATTGATCGTCGTTTCTCAGTGACCAACATGGTGACCAGACTTTATACAGTGGCACACGAAACTCTGCCTGATGAATGGCTTAGTTCAACTTTCATTTTGAGTGAAGTACCCCAAGTCGATTACCTGCTGCCACGAAGGAATTCCATGAGCATGGTGATCATCAAACTTTAGTTGAGTATTGCGCATGAACAGTACCATAATTAAACTTTTTTCTTTGTTACTTTCCTCTCTAATTTCTGGAATGCGTCAGTTTAATTTGTAATGGACTGGTTCCAAGCTAAGTGTGCTGTCATTTGGTTTGAATCTTTGGTAAAAATTGACAGATCTTTCAGTGTAGGTCACTAGACTTTTGAGCAGAAAAACAAGTTGGAAAATAGCCATGTCAGAGAAACTTACACCACCACCCCCTTCCTTTTCCTTCTTAAAACAAATGAAGCAACTTTGGTCTTGGTGAAATGAAACCAAATATCAAAGGAAATCTTAGATGAGGTAGAGAAGAGTAAACAGTGTATAAAATGAAAGGTAGCCTCTTTTCTTCCGTGTGCTCTGGGTCATCACTTTTGCTAGACAATTTGTCATTAGCAGCATTCGTTTGGAGTTACGGGCCTGTAATCATTTGATCATGGGAGCGAGACTTAACCGTACTTGTTTGTAAAAAGATAAATCAACAGTTGCCTGATGGCCCCTTTCCCACTTCTCTCCAAATTCATCGGTTAAATTGTGTGAATTGTGTTGAGGTACTTTACAAGCTCTCCTCATTGTCTGTTTGTCACTCCTGTATCCAGCATTGCTAACAACAGTCCGAATTCTTGTTTCCAGCTGTTCCATACACAAGTTTATATCCATGCATCTATAGGTCAAGCATAAAGAATCGGTACGCATCTTCCATTTCTGACAGATCTTCACACTATCAGTAAGGGACCTGATGATTCAGAAGGATCGGATTACATATATGCAACAGAAAAAAAAAAAAAGCCTCATTTTACGGTCCCAATACCCAAACCTATATTAAAAGCATTTTTCAACTCCCTAGAGTACATGAAAATCTATTGTACTGTGTTGGTCAAGACATGATTCTGTGAGATTAATTCAAATCTTGTTGTTGGACTCTTTGATGATTGTACTGCATTCCACTTCATACTCACTGAAATTTGCATGGGTTAATGGAGGAGAACGTCTGGTAAGTTTTTTACTCTTACTCTTCGAAGTTCCAATGTCGATGTTCATATGTGCACACTGCACAACTTTCATCACAGAACACAGCAGGATGTTAAATATTTTATTCATGCATAAAAACTAGATGCTTGAACAAGACTATTTATACATATCAATCTGAACAATTGCATGCATGCAGCTTTTGCACATTCCCATCATGATTTTCAGATCTAAACGTTTCAAACACCACTTTCAGCAACAGATATCCCCCAATTCAGCAAGTCAAAAATGAACTTTTCAAACTAAATGAGCTGTTATAATGCTGCCTTCCTGCAAACTGAAATTTTCATTACAATGATTACTGTGGAAAAAACACCGACCCCAAAACAAGGCACTGATTTTTTTGTACAAATAGTAAACTGCCCCCAACATTTGCAGTGAATGCATACATACTGAGCAACTTTGAATAATCGAGACATGCATGCAGTCCCTTTATGCAAGACACCAGCCGGAAGTTTACTGACGGATATGTATCATGAAAAAAAGGAGGATCCAAATACAGAACATTATTTTCATGGTTTTCATTATCATAGTCCAGCCAGTCATAAGGGCCTTTCAAGGGTTGTCATCAAATTCATATGGGAAACAAAAGGTCACAGCCTTAACAGGACAAATCATGACAGATCACATCCTAAAAAAAAAAACAAGAGCAATTCATGACCTGGTAGCTTAACTATTGACATCCTAGCAGCAAATAAGATTAGACTTGCTGTCCTGTCATTCTTTTTGACTGATCACTTCTAGAATAAGAATAATTGTTAAACAAAACTTCATGTAGCAAAGAATACATAAAAAAAGTTTTTAAAAATCATCTACGCAAATGGACACTGCAGAACGGACAGTTAGTGTCCACTCTGGATAGCATGCACAATTTTGACAATCTGTCAGATTGCAAGAACGTAGCCGCTGACTTAGTCATAAGTAGTGACCAAGAAAAAAAAAGAGAGTGAAACAGTTTCCAGGCTAAGAGGCAGTAACCAGGTCTGTAAAGGATGAAAAACCATAGACGAGAGTGAAGGCAGTTTAATAATTTTTTGTCATTATAGCCCAGCCGTCCACACCGAGGCTTTTCAAAGGTATCTAACCTGCACAGGGGAAACGGTCACATCCTGAACATGTCAGATCACCGAAAAAGATCACACTGTGAAAAAGAAACAAGAAAAGCAGTAAATGACATAGCAGCTAAACAACTGATATCATATGGCTCGTTCAACTATGCTGTTCTACGAGTCCCTAGAATTCCCTTTATTTTCCCACTCTGAGATTAAATTAAACCAAACAAAATGCAATGATCATGAAGAACATTTAAATGCTATAAAAATATGGATTAAAATAGATCAGGAAAAAAAGAAAGAATATGAAAAAAATTTAAATGCCACAAAACACACACACACACAAAAAAAGACAGGCAAGCCTGTATGGGCCAGTAGGTACTGCGGAATGGACAATTTGAGTCCACCGTGGACAGTGTGTACAATTTTCCCTAGTCACCAGATTACAACAAAAAAAGCTGTTAAGTCATAAGCTGCAAGTATGAATAAGTGTAAAAGTTTTCCAGAACAAGGACAAAAGCGTGGTCACCGTAGATGACAGTAAAGAAAGACAATCTATAACAACAAAAAAAAAGATGGAACATCAACGCAAGTGATGGGACAAGAGGAAAATATTACCATAGAACTTCTAGAATGCATGGAAGCTATACGAACTGAGATAACCCCAGGCATCCCCATGTGGATTCAAATAAATCAAAATGCCAGGGACAGTCTGTTGCTCCACATCAAAAACAAAAAATCCATGGCCAACGATAGTCACATCTAAGCCAACTCCTAAGCCATAACCACAAACATTTTTCCCTACTTGCCACTTCCAATTCTAGGTATAGCAATTAGTATCTGCTGCTTTAAACTTATTTTTTCTAACTTTAGGCTGGGCCTAACTATAGCAATTAGTATCTACTGCTTTAAACTTATTTTTCTAACTTTAAATTTATTTTTCTAACCTTCAGGCTGGTCCTAACTTGGTGAGATGTCCTTCTCACTTGCTCATACTTGGTGATAATTTTTTTTCAGCCTTACATACTGACAACCCATAGGGAGAGAGTAATCATAAGGATAAGCGACAACTGATTCCAGAAAGTGGTAAACACTCTCAGGAGATAACGACAGTACTGATGTGGTGAATGAAGTTTTCACACAATTTTAGAGGACTTGCCCCAGGTGGTCAATGGGGTTCACAGAAATGAAGGAATTTCTATTCTGTTTTTACTAATCTCTAAGCTGACTTGGGGAAGCGTAATTTTCTTGAAAGTACCGACCTCCAGCTAGGCACTGGCTGGCAACTACGGACAGAAAATAGTTAAAAATAACTCGTCTTCTTCTGACTGTTCATACTATCATCAGAAAACAGTAGCTTGACTCTACCACAATAGATACATCCCAACACTATAAGCTTCATTCTTGTTTTGGGACCAAAACGGACATTGTCCAAAGACAGCACTGACCATTTTTCTTTCTCTGGTTTCACTCTCCCATTTGAATAGCTAAGGACTGTCATTTAATCACAAGATACTTTCACTTTATATTCCAGTGAAGTTTGCCACTCAAGTACTTAAGCCACTTCTTTCAGTTTACCTCATATACCACCATCTTTGCCACATGAAAATGCTTTGTATGCCCGAGTCAGCAACAATTTCATGTCACTAAATCTTAGGCAGACCAATGAATTTTCATGAACTGTGTTGCTGATCCTGTTTGTTTCACAGTCTTAAAGCAAAGACAGGCACCTTTCTGTTAAAGAAAAAACAACAAAAAAAAAACCCCAACCCTTTCTGGCCTACCCTTTCCGGAACTGGTTTGAGTGTTTTCCTCACAGTATTATTTGTAAAATTTCCATACAATCAACTGCTTCACCTCACTCAGTTTGACACCGTACACACCTGAAGCCTCTGTTTAATTAAGATATTTTTCCCCCTCTCTGTAAACTCCCTATGCACAGATGCATCCCAGATCTTACAGGACTGATAATGATCAAACATTTTCATCCTACTCTAAGAGTGATCACCTACATTTCACATCACCATATATGGGTGGCCAACATCTACTTTAGCCAAAATATTTATCTACAGTGGAGAAAATTTCTTCAAAAAAAGCATCTCATATTGGATTAAAAAAAAAAAAAAGCCTTTGTGCATTTCGTCTACAGTAACTGATGTTGAAATGGTAAGTACAGATTGCTTTGAAGTAGAACAGCTGGTCAGTCACCAATATTCAAGCAAACGTGAGCTTTGGGAGGAAAAGGAATGTTGAAGGAAGTATTCCTGCCTACTAGCACAGCTGTTGTCCTGGGATACTGGCACAAGTTTAGTTTTGTGCCGTCAGTCAGGCATAACAATCTTCCATTTATACGACATTAAGAATAATATTTAGGAATTATAGTTTTACAACAATGCAGCCAAGAACAGGACTACAAAATTAACTATGGCAAACCATACTTCAAGAGCACTTCCAAAAGCTTTTCCAACATTGTTTTCGAAGACACAGGTAGGATAAATGACTAACCTGGAACGAAAAGAACATTACATGAACATGAAGATAATCACATCCATTTGTTGTTACTGCTGTTTGTTTTCTCAATACTTTTTTGTCCCTTGAAAGCTTTTTTTTTAAAAGACAAATTTATAGCTCAAAAAGCAAAACAAAACACCACACACACAAAAAAAACCTGAACTCACCATGACATATGGCCCAAAACAATGACGCAGACCTCTGTGTACAACACCCAGATGGCCACAACTGCCATCTCAAAGGAGCAAAAAAGGTTAAACAACTACATAATAATAAACACAGGCAGAAAAAAACAACTACTACATATAATGAACACAGGCAGAAAATATATCACAAAAGAGAACTGAAAATTCAAAGGAAATCAGGAAAATCAATAAAATGTTATGATATTCAAAACCACTTGATCACAAAAGAAGACTGAACGAAATCAAGACTAATCATTCATCATATTAAAAAGCAGATATAAGCTCAAATATATTTTATAGATATCAAGTAAAAATCACAATAATCAAACATGTCATCAAATTAAAAGGGCAAGTATCTTGTATTTGAAAAGAAGCATGAGACAGAAATATACACCGTTACAAACCCAAAAAAAAAAGCAAGTTTTGTTTTCATATGAATATAGTTAACATTAAAAAAAAAAAAATGGTTGAAATACACTGATAAAGTAAAAAGATTTCAACTGACAATACATCTGAGCACAACTGCATTTTGAAATATCATGATTTTGTCACTGAGCCTAAATGGAAGTCAGTACATGGAATCAGCCTGGTAAAATGGCGTGTAGGTGTGTGCATGGGTGAAAGTTTTCCACCTGGAACAGAAATTCAAAATTTAGACAATGCCAAGTAAGGAATTCCCTATTTTGAAGGACATTTTCTTACTGGTGTCAAAATGGAACCAAAGTAAATTTCATCTGCCTGCTATCTTTCTCATGACTCAAGGATCATACTGTTAATGAGAGAGGGATACTGCCGCTGTTGATGCAGGTAAGCAGATACTAAAAAGAAATGGATGTGGGCATGATTGATGCTGAAAAGCCCTGATGTCGTTCCTTATTCCGCTTGGTGCAAAAGGACTGCTTTAGGTTGGATTCTGTTCTTTGTAACACACACGTTTACAGCTCTATCAGCAAAAGACAGCTACATAATCATGCAAATAACAAGGACCAGAAAAAGTTTTCCTGGTCAGCATTTTTCATTTGAGTTATTTCTCCACACACAATATAACATGAGAAATATCATGCTTTTGAGGAAATGAAATGGACCACAAAACAGTCTACGCCAGAGAAGACGCCAAATCTGATGGGAAAATTACATGGGGATTTCACATTACCATCAGTCCTTGGATTAGAAATTGTCAGTGACTGCAGTTGTTACTTATCTTCTCTCTCTCTCATACAGGATTCAAGATAAGAAATATATGGCTTTGTTGCTGTTCCATTTGAGTACATTTTCAGTCATTTTCACAACATATCTAGTGAAGAAAATAGCTTTCAGGGCCATGTCATTGAACCTCACAGGGCAGACAATTTGAAGCCGCCTTGGTTACATCAAGAAGTTACCAAATAGCTTCGAATACGAGATTTTTCTTCAGTTTCTACACATGACTTTACTCCCCGTACCCACTGAAAGGGGTAAAGCCCCTGCATCCTAACAGGACCTGGGCAGCCCCTAGACCCCAACTCCCATTCCTCATTTTTTCTACCTGGGAAACTTTCACCCATTTGTGTGCATGTAGTATATGTGTTTCATGAACAGTTTTTTTATGTCAAACACACAG
This sequence comes from Conus betulinus, assembly GCA_016801955.1. Lineage (NCBI taxonomy): Eukaryota > Metazoa > Mollusca > Gastropoda > Neogastropoda > Conidae > Conus > Conus betulinus. The sequence goes on along the minus strand of JADBJO010000259.1, from coordinate 824,282 downwards.
AGAGAAGCTACTTAGAAGTACACCTGTACTATCTTCAAAGGGTTACAGCAATAAGATCAAAAGGAACCAGTAACAGAAAATCCCTCCAAGAGGAAGCTGGATAGCATCAGCACTCCAAATATTGATACTTTTTAATTCAAGGTTTCATTTTCACGTTCGCCTCACTGATAAGGCAGAAAGACTTCAAGATGAAATGTTGGTTACCTTATGTTGTAGCTGCCATGTTCAAATTCAGGTGTCAGGCAACTGCTTGGAGGACTTGCAAAGAAAACATGTCTTCCATTTGCAGTTGCTGCATTCACTGAACACCAGCTACACAACATTTTGTTATTCTTTTCCAAAAGCGTCCATAAGCCACACATTTTTGTAACAAAATTTGGGAATTCTGGGATCTTTTTCCTTTATCAAATTTCAGAATTTACCAATCATTTCAGAAATAGGGATGGAAGGGCTACTAGCTATTTCATACCTTCTGGATACTTATTTCACCATTGCTGATTCGTATTTAACCAATGGAAAATTCCTCCCTCAATTGGATTATTAAGGTTGCTACAAGAGAATGTGCTGGTATGAAGGTCAGTATGCATTTAATTTTTCCCCGCTAGTCCAAAATCATCCTGCTGGATAGATTTCAACAAATTTACCCTTGCATGTACATTGTTTTATTGGCATGACATGTGCTGTTCACTGAATACTGCCCGCAACATCAAACTTGGTAGCCTGAGCTGGAAAAGATGATCTCCATTTCACTACCAATCATCATAGCCAGGCATGGGAAACTGGATAGCAAAATTTTCAACTCGCTTCTGCAGAGCCTGAAGTTTCCCTTAAATGCGTCTTCTTCCAGCTTGGCCTTGAACTCCTTCAACAGTGGCCCGCAGCTTGCGTTGACCTCCTTTGCAAGCTCTAAGGCTGTAAACAGAAGACAAAAGCAATATTCTTTATAGACATTCATCTGTTATTAGTGTAACTCAGATACGGCGCATACTCTTCACACCTTTCTATCAAGATACATTCATGACAAGAAAATCATGCATGAATCATAAGTACAATTTATAGGCAGATTCTTTTTCCAAGGTTTTCTCATAATCATAACAGACCCCACATTACAGGAAATGTGTCTGATATCTGTATTACATTTCAAATGTCACCTACAACACAACTCTCCAAAGAAATCCATTTCAGCAGGCAGTGCCCCCCCCCCCCCCCCCCCAGGATGATTATCTATTTAAAATTGTCGTAACATTATGGTAAACAATGTTTCCAATATGGTGGAAATGTTAGTCTCTTTGTGAAAGGCTTTTATATCCCTTTCAAGCAAAAGCAAATTTTTCTATGTCCAGCCTCTGTGCTGAGATCTCTAAAGGCTAATCAGGCTCCTAATCTGAGCCTTTCAACAGTGTGGTGGCCCAGTTCCAGTCAATAAACATTTTTTTTTTTCAGTGATTTGTTCTTATATAAATGGTTTTGTATTACCCGTGATTGGATACAGAAATAATTTTCTATAAATTGACAATAACAAATGTGACCAACTGGTACCAACACTGCTCTGACACCAGTCTGTCAGTGATCCTGCCACCTATACTCCAACCACCAAACATTCTGAACAAACTTAAAATATAACACTGAAAACCAAACTACTGGAACCAAGCCCCTGAAAAAAAAAAAAAAAAAAAAGATTTAAATCTTGAATCTTTTTTTTTTTTTTTTTTATATAAAACATATTTCTATCTGAGACAACTTTTTCTTTTCAGTACAGCCTCTGAGAAGAGACCCCTATGGTCTTATCAGGCCCTATCTCAGTGCTCTCGACAGTTTCATGACCTAGTCATTGATTTGTTTTATATCTTCTTTAATTATTATTCGCCTGTTGCTTGGTCAGGCGAAGTCACGTGATGTGACACAAGTATTGGCGCACATTGCTAAGCCAGGTCAATTGGACGCCGACGCTGTAAGGCAAGTTTAATTTTGTAACTAATAGTTATATATTGCATATGACTGGGCTCAGAAGTAAGTTTTCTATTAAAATCATGCTAATAGGTTACCTATGTAGTAACCATTAGATTTCAGAGAGGTATACTTTTCAAGCAAACTCAGCAGGTAAGAGTGCTTGAAGTCACAGCCAGCAATGGCCTCCAAGGCAGAAAGGGAGTCAGATAGAGTGATGAAGCCTTCATGTTTTGATTTAGAGACATGACGCTCCCATGATAAAAGAAGTGCAATGAAAAACGTGTTTATGTAGGCCTAGGGATAAGTACGCATATCTGAACGAGCATCAACATATGATAATGCCTAGGGATACAAGTATTACAATATCTGAGCGAGCATCATTGCATATTAAAAATAATCATGAACCACTTTGCAATTAGTTTTTAAGAACACACACACACACATATATATATATATATGTACATCATATAGAAACTGGAATGCATTACAAAGCTTTTTCACTTTTTAGGATGCTGTTAGGCGTAAAAAGAGCCCATATGCAAAATCTGCACAAACCTATGCTCTACCGACAACAGAGATACATGGTAAAATATCTTACAGGTTTGAACAGATTTGAAAGAGTTTTGCTATCTATCGGCATGCTCCAGTCCTCCGACCAGATCTCTAACAAAAGTCTGGCCTTTGTGTTTCAGATCAGTGTGAGGGACTGAAATATCTGAACAATTTTTTTTGGCATTCTTGGCAAGTTCAGCCATCTTGTTGCCTTGAATGGCAATATGAACAAGAATCCATGCAAAAAACTATATGGTAACCATCAAAATTTTGGATCTGAAGTTCCAATTCTTTCAGCCTTAAATAGCACTTTAACTTCACCTTGTGTTTTATGGCTGTTGGGCAAAATAAAGGGATGTTACTGATAAGCTGTCAACTATCAGTCACTGGCAAATGAAACCGCAACTATGAAGATGTGTAAATCTGTCTGAACAAACACATTATTTTATTTTTCCTTTCAGTAAAATCAAAATAAACAGCATCAAAGCAGTATAAATTCAGGTGAAATAGTGTTTACATGTTCTCTCTCTCTAAAACACAAACTGTTGCTGTCTCCTACATACAATTCTGCAATTCTAATGCATCATGTCACAAGTGTGGCTGGCATTGATATTTTGTCCAATCACTCTCAGTACAGCTAACAAAAACAAACAAAAAAGCTCCAAACCTACAGCTTGATGTTCACACACAAAATTGAAGACGAAGTGGCAGATAAAAAAAAAACAACAACAGAAGATTGTAGAATGCTCCCTTCACTTTACATTCATATTTCCAAAACAAATCCTAACAGCATCATACCTTTTTGTCTACACTCTGTAGTTATCCACTCTTTAAACGACGCTGTAAAGACACGGACATGTAGAAAGACAGCAAACACAGAAAGCTCTGGTAGGGTTTGGAAATTAACTCCATTCTGAGTAGCAGATGAGCCTAGACTAGCTAGTCTCACTTCTTATAAACTCTAAGTACACAGATAAAAAAGCTTCAAAATGTTATAAAAAAAAAAAAAAAAAAAAAACAATTCCATGTACCTCCTAAATGAATGTAACATGAACTTAATTTGTGTGTATGAGTGTGTGTGTGCGCATGCGTACACGTGTGCTTGTGTGCAAGTATGCATACATGTGATTTTTATCTTTGAGGAAGCTTCCCCTACCCCCTCACATATTCATCGCCAGAAGCACTGGTTACCATGGAAAAAGCAAAGTCACACAACAAATCACCTTCATGGATGAACCCAACCACTTTCTCCATGTCAGCCTGTTTTAAGTTGCGGGAGGTGAGAGCAGGGGTGCCTAGGCGCAAGCCGCTGGGTTTGAGGGCAGACTTGTCCCCTGGGCAGGTATTCTTGTTGACAGCTATGCCAATGTCTTCCAGCACTTTCTCCCCTCGAGCACCATCCAGCTTCTGAGACCTCAAGTCCACAGGATAAAGATGGTTGTCTGTGCCACCTGTATTAAGATATCATGCATTCTTGAATCAAGCAAATAATCTCAAACAACATTAAAAAAAAAATTTTAAAAAAAAAGGGGGGGGATCTCAAACTACACATGGTCTTCAATCAAAAAAAAAGTCATACAACTGCAAGCTCTCTCATTCTTCAATCATATAGTCACTTGTTTGGCCTACTATCGAAAGATTTCAGGGGCCCTAACTGCTTTGTAACAAACGTTTCATAACATAAAATTACTAGCAAAATACATACAAGCCATAGTTACGCTGTACACAAAATCAGAGCTTGTGTCTGTTGCTAATACACATACCTTGGCAATCATTCCATTTGACATTAGAAAGATATAAATTCTAAAAATCAAATTCAGCAAGACCAAAACTGATTGACATCCTTTCTCCCTCTCCCCACCCCTCTCTCTTTTTTGGACAATAATTTTCTGTGAATTTCTTATTTTTCAAGCAAAGTCCAATCAATCAAAGATTGAAACACAGCATGATGATTATTTACAGTTACCATCAGAAACATTGGAATTTAACACAACAAACATTTAACTGCATTATTTACTATCAGGATCTTCTTTGCATAATTCAGGAACTCTCCACTATCAAACTGTAGCATTCAGTAGCAGAGCTGACAGCTTTCAAGTTTGAATCATTTGTTGGGTCTGAATTTTACATGTTAAAAACTTTGTCCACCCAGGAAATAAATGGGTATTTGATTCAGTTCAGGGGAAGATAAGGAGGAGGAGATTGGGCTCCACCTTCCATAATGCCTTGCACTTGACACAGTAAAGCCAAACAATTCACCACCTCCCTGGCCAGGTGACTTACAACCTGACATTACAACACTGATCATCACTTCCACCCGATACCACCTGACTAAGAATGAAAGAGTTCATTCACTATCTGAAAAGTACACCACCTATTTCCCTACTGATCCACTAATCAAGAGTGATCTTAAATTTCACTCCCATTCAGTCTGTTTGGAATGCTTTGAATAATCTGATCCATAATCTGAAGATGGCTGCTAATGCGAAAGTCCTGCCATTTGCAAAAATACTCCGAATGTTTGAATCTGATTATGAAGCCAATGTTACAAAACAAAACAAAAAAAAAAAAATGCCAGTCAGTGTTGGAATTGGATATTTCTCTCTACTCCCAGACAATAATGTATTCAGATTGTTTTTACTCATCACCTTGAAATATGCTTCAGATACAGACTTTTTTCTCACTCGTCTTGCAATGCAGTTGTCAAAGGTTCCACAGAAGGCTAATAGTGCAGATATGGATACTTTTTCCACTCACCAGACACTATCTTGTAACCACGGTCCATCAGACCCTTAGCCAACACTTGAGCATTAGCAATGGTCTGCTGTTGGTAAACTTTGAATTCTGGGGTCACTGCCTGCTTCAGGGCTACTGCAACCGCTGAAAACGCACAAAAACATTCATTCTAAGATCTATTCATTTTACGATAAGCAACAGTCAAAATGGGAATGCTCTATCAATTTCCAGTTAAGCTTCCATCAGAATGGCCATATCAATTTTGCATGACCAAGCAAGTCAAGTCAACAAAGTTTCACAGAAAACAAATGCTACTGTACACCTCTACTTGCAACAAAAAGGGAATACTGGATGGATTTGTGGCATATAAACAAAATTATTTTTCTGTTTTCATTCAATTCTTTTACAGAACTAAAACATCCAATTTCAATATGCGGGTGCGCCTTGGTATTTCTACTGCTTAATTAAATAATACAATCCAGCATTCTTTGAAAATAACAACAAAAATCCACAATACTAAATCTTACAGTTACATGACCTTTATTTCCTTATATTATGTAACACAAGCCTCTATGCCATTTAACTGTATCACTTGCAAATAGTTACCAGCAATCTGATGATTATGAGGACCACCCTGCAAACCAGGAAAGACTGCTTCATTGATCTTCCTCTCCAGGTTGTACATAATCTTCTCTCCACTCTTCGACTCCTTTCGCACACCTGCAACAATCAACATAGTATTCAACTGTCTGCAGTTGCATTAAACAATAAGGCATGAAGTAAACCATTAATTTATAAAAAATCATCAAAGCTTCAATGAAAAGGCACAAAAAACAATGCAACCCCAAAATGCAAACCACTATTATTTTTTTTTTTTTTTTTCCCCTGAAAAGCAATGCTTTTCACCTCACCATTCCTTCAACTATTTCATTTTCTAAAAGAATGAATCACTTTAAGACTAAAATATCAAATAATAAAAGTTTTTTGTTTTTTTTTTAGTACATTTTGAAAGTGTCATATAATGAAATACAAGTGATGTATAATGAACAACGAAGAATATCAGAACATAAAGCTTGTCAACTACTAATGAGCCCTGTTACTCCATTGTTATAAGGGCTGCTACATGCGCAATTTATAAAATGCTTGAATAAATTATCAAGCAAGTCTGTATCCAGCAAATATCAAATAATGTTTGATGAGCATTGAAATCGTCTGTTTTTTCATGCTCTGGAACAGATTCCCTTTCAGACCGAGATCAGATTCAGAACCAACCCTTTCTGTAGAAGATCATGCCAGAGCGAGCCCCACGAAGAGTTTTTGTGCGTAGTTGTGGTCACGATGTCACAATACTCGAAAGGACTGGGCACCACTCCTGCTGCTACCAGACCACTGACGTGAGCCATGTCCGCCATCAGGTAGGCGTCAACATCATTGGCGATTTCACGGAAACGCTTGTAATCCAAGTTGCGTGAATAACAGCTTATACCTGAAAGCAAACAATTAATAAATAGAAAAAAATTTCCAGTCGAAAAACATGGATCCTGTGTCAAATTATGTAAAGCAGCATTTTAATCTGGAATAAGAACAATGCCTTCAGCCATTGTCCTTGAAAGAACATATGACTGTAGTTCTTGTCTTTTCATCTTACAAACAAGACTGGTAAGGAACAAACCTGAATATGTAAACATAAAGACCACCAGCCGCCGTGGCGAAGTGGTTAGCGTCGCGGACTCCCGGCTGGCAGGTTGTGGGTTCGAATCCCATCAGAAGTCATATGGGTTTTTCTGCCCCGACTGGCTCCTACCCCAGAGTCGAGTTGCTGCGGACTCAGTTGGGAAGACTGGGACCACACAGTCGAGTTTCATCCACTAAATGGATGCGTTTCTGAGAGTGTTGCTCAATTTTCTTGACCAACACTGCAGGTGCCTGTATCTCTCGGGCCTGGTTGACGCTGGGATATATGAAAGGGAAGCGTAGAGTACAGACCTGTCATGTAGTCTCAGACTGAAATGGAAATCCATAGCGTCATCTTAATCATCCTCATTGTCATCGATCAGCATTAAAAAAAAAAAACAACAACAACAAACAACAAAAAAAAAAAAACATAAAGACCACTTACCAGCAACAATCATTTTCGGCAAGAAGAGTTTGGGCATTCTCTGCCAATTTGTCATAGTCTATCAGGCCAGTGTCAGGGTCCAGTTTGTATGGGAAGGACTCGAAGAACAGAGAAGTAGCAGACACTTTCTTCTGCTGCGTCATGAAGCCATGGGACAGATGACCCCCGTCCGGCAGATAGAGGCCCATGATGCGGCCGTGTGGCTCCACTACTGCTGTGTACACAGCGAAGTTCGCAGGAGATCCAGACAGAGACTGCACATTGACACCCCCTCTCCTCGGGATTCAGACCATAAGCCTTCAAAGCCCTCTGCTGGCACATGCGCTCTACTTTGTCGATGATCTCGTTGCCACCATAGTATCTGTTGGGGGAAAAAAAAAAATCGCACATAAATACAAATCACTACATCACTGCAAAATATTTACCTTAAAAATCCTATCCTGCAGTTCTTTACTATATGCAGCATGTGAACATGAAAGCTTAATGGGTAGATTTTTCCTGTTTAAATAGATCTATCATAAGACTGCCGCCTGAATTTTGAAAACAAACAAAAAAAAAACCAAAAAAACAAAAAAAAAAAAAAAAAATTTGCTGACCTTTGACCTGGTTGCCCTTCAGAGTATTTGTTGGTGAGACAGGAACCCAGAGCCTGCAGGACAGATTTGCTGGCAAAATTCTCTGATGCTATCATTTCCAGACCCCTAAGCTGGCGCTGTTTTTCAGCACGGATGAGTCAAACATTTCAGGATCATCATCCTTGATGTCATCTTGAAGCCAAAAACGATCAGCCATTGTGAACAAAGCTGGGATCTGCTGCCTGCAACACCAATGAGCATCAATATTGTAGGTCAACACTGAAATCTGAACAAAAAACCAATGGATCTCCGAAGTCAGTAAAATTATAACAAATCAACAGTATACAAATACTTTACTAGTTACATTTTATTTCAGTGAAGGACGGGGGGGGGGGGGGGGGGGGGGGTCAGCATTGTAGTCGTTTTCAATTTTGTGTATTGGCTTAAAATTTTGTCACAATAAGCAAACAAATTCTTGTGGCTTGAGCACCCTTACTAATATGGCAAGGAGACAAAGTGAAACTATGAAAGTTTCAAGTAAGGAAGAACACCACAGATGCATATTCATCAACTGTAACAAATGTAATTTTAACATATTCACCCATTTGTTCAGGATATAATAATCAAAACATCTCTCATTTTCAAAGCATATGTCATGCTCCTCTGCTCCACTATCCCAAATCATTTCTCACAATTCGTTAGTTTCAATAAATTTCTTCTTGAGGCAGGACTGAAAAAAGTGCACATATATGCACATAGATTTCAGCCTGGATGCCTGCAATCCCAGTTTGAAAAAAAAAAAAAAAAAAAAAAGATTCCTATCAAATAAAAGTTGAAGTTCATATTAGCTGTTTTATTGTAGCAGGACTGAATGTTGACACGGGACTTACTTTCCCAAAAACTTGTCTTTGATGTGAAAGCCATACAAACTCTACAGTTTCCACATCATCTCACACTTCATTAATGAAAATTGTACCAGGATAGCCAACATAGAGTGACCTTCACAAATAACCACGAACACCTCATTACTTCTCACTTGATCAATATCTGCTCCGCCCTACTTCAACACATGTCACCATGACAATTAATATGACTGATCTTTTTTTTTTTTTTTGCTTGGCACAATGTGCTTCCAAGCTGATCTCTGTAGTTCAAATATTCAAGTCATGCAAAATGTCTCAGCAATATTTGCACCAATAATAATACATCAGTGAACCAAAACTAAACAAGTGACGTAAAGAGATCTACTAAAACACTTCAGTTCCCTTCACATTTGAAAGTCAGTCTTGGTCTTCTACAGACCATTCCTTGACAAAGAAACACAGCTTAAAGACAGATGGATATAACTCCTATGTCATACTAGCATACAAGGATTTTAGACTTGAACTGGTTCAAGACAATTCAGTCATAATGTCATATCCAGCTCACTGGGAAAAAAAGGCAGAAAATACCAAGTTAATTTGTTTCACAGGTTCTATATTGTATTCCCCTCTGATATTTCCAGTCACTTGCCAGGTATGAACAAAAAATCCAACTTCACAACTATACTCTTAACTCATAATTAAGGGGAATTCTGAATCAATAGCACTAAGATCTTACAAAAATTTAAAATGGTTATGGTTTGAAAATACAAGAGTAATAATGGATAGAAACTGTTTCTTTGTGTGTGTCTGTGTGTGACATGTTGCAATAATACACAACTTGAACTAAACTGAAAACACTGGGCACAGAAAATTTTCAGTTTACAAGCATCACATAGTTTTATTTACAAAGTAGGCCGAACGAAATTTAAACCCTATATGTCAATGACAAACTATAGCCACATCTCTGCTCTGCACCTACAATCCACTATCATTATTAGTTCCTGAGCAATGATCATTAACGCAAGTGTTTTCACTAGAGGGGAGGGACAGACTTGCAAATCGGTCACACAATGTGAACAAGGCACAGACAACATGTGAAGTATGAAGGGAGCGGCAGAGAGCAAGCGAGCAGGAGAAAGACGGAGGATGGGGGATGAAGGAATGTGTGGACAGAGATAGGGGCGAGGGAACAGAAAGGAAAAAAAAAATGGCTAAAAAAATGAAAATAAATAAAAAAACATACAAACAACCCATCCACAGGAAAGAAAAGATGGCTGGAGAATGGGGATTTATTAATTACAGAGCATAAATGAGATTGTTCAAGAGGGACTACCAGTAGTATTCCCAAGCCTAAACAGAAAAGTGAACCAATAAATTCAACTTCAACACCGGCAGTAACTGTTCTATTATGCTTACCTTGCTTTCACTCTCCTGCAATCAGGCCTGACAAACCCACTCTAGTTTTTAAAACCATAATTCCAACAAAGAAAATGGCAAAATCAGTCATAGACACAATGCAATTAAGGCAACGGGTCACTGGCTAACAAGCCACTGCCAGTTCATAGACACAACTGCTAGCCCCAATGTACACAGTGAATCACCTAGTTCAAAACTGATAAGAAACCAACCAGTACAAACCGACCAGCATGACAAACTAAGCATGATCGACATGCATGTTATAAAAAACTGACCCAGTTTGCATTCCCAGCCTAGAATCTGCTCCATTTACTAGGTTACTTTCTAATCCAGTCTCTATCAACAAGCAGAAAGGGTATTTCGTTCTTCAGAATAAGTCACCAAGGGTATTAAGGTCACTGACCAACTAGTTACTGCACTGGACAGTTTATCCAGGACTCCCGACAGAGACAGAGAAGTTTCTTACAGTCTAGACAACTTCAAAGGGCCATATCTGGGCTGTCACCATGGAAGAGTCAATCCTGTCCAGACCTTGTCAACACCAAGGTTCTCTAACCTTTATGGTCCAGGTGAGTCTAGATAATAAACCGGTACAAACCAAAAACTTTGACTTCCCACAAAACATGAAACCTGTATCTACACATGTTATACATATAATGCAAACCACCTATTTCTGATCAGTGAAGTCTTCCACTGGTCACGCCACCTCTATAAGCAGCAAAACTGGTACAGCTTCAGAAAGTTAACAATACTGAAAAAATGAACATTCCTAGTTTCAAAGTTTGACATAACAGAATAAAGAAAGGATCACCTTGTAATAGTAATACGGAACGATGCTGTTTAAGATAAACTCACTTAAGGGAAACTTCTGATAAGGGAAACTAGTTTTTTATTCCCGGCTGAAACTGTTCTTTGTATGACTAATTTTACATTGGATAAGGAAAACTTCGTTTAAGGGAAACCTAATTTGTCTTTTTCACACTCGGATAAGCGAAACTTGAATTGGAACATACAATGTCACATTCCAGAATTTTCTGTTGGTCTTGGTAAATCAAATGAAAACTCAGGTAAGTGAAACCATTAACAAAAAAAAACTTTATCTTATCCAACGTCAGATGACCTAAAACATACTGAAAATACGTCACATTCTAGAATTTTCCATTGGTTTCAGCAACTCAAGCAAAAAGATCTAATAATCGAAAAAATTATTCCTGTGGCGGTTTCACTTATTACGAGTTTGACTGTAATAATAATAAATATTACAACCTACACAGACATGCAGGGTGACACAGACATGCAGGGTGACAGACATGCAGGGTGACACAGGCATGCAGAGTGACAGTCATGCAGTGACACAGGGATGCAGAGTGACACAGGCATGCAGGGTGACACAGGGATGCAGAGTGACACAGGCATGCAGGGTGACACAGGCATGCAGGGTGACACAGGCATGCAGAGTGACACAGGCATGCAGAGTGACACAGGGATGCAGAGTGACACAGGCATGCAGGGTGACACAGGCATGCAGGGTGACACAGGCATGCATGGTGACATAGGCATGCAGAGTGACACAGGAAGACATAGTGTTGATAGCGACGATGTAAACATTACAGGTTTTGATTCACAGATATTTACAGCAACAAATGAAAGATGGCGTCTCAGATCATCACACTGTCTTCGTCTTCCATGCCCCAGTTTTTACTATTTCAACCCTCAAAGCCCAAGCTCTCCAAACCTCTCTCAACCAATAGAATCATTAGGGATGGCAATTGTTTTTACACAGCAATTAGTTTTGAGATCTGTGGCACAGAAACTACCACCCTGAGATTCGAGCCAAAATGTGGATTTCATGTGTAAAAAATGCAAAGGCATTCTCTAACTATGCTAACTTGGACCTTGCGATTATCTCAACACTAACGAAACCACTGAACTGAGATCATGGGCGACTGATGTCGAGATATAGCCGCAGCAACCCTTCTCCAAACGACGATTGTGGTGTACACTGTGGAAGATAAAACATCCAGGGGTTGGTTGCCCCACATCCATCCGCTTTTTCTTCCCATCTTTGGTTCAACTCCCAACAAAGAGAAAATCTATTTGTCCAACCTTTGTGGTCACTTTGAGCGGGTGACAGATGTTATTTGAGGTTTTTTTTCTGTTTCATTAACTTGGTTCAACTCTCAATATAGAGAACATTTATTTGTCCAACCTTTGTGGTCACTTTAAGCGGGTGACAAATATTATTTTTACGGTTTTTCTGTTTCATTAACTTGGTTCAACTCTCAACAAAGAGAACATTTATTTGTCCAACCTTTGTGGTCACTTCGAGCGGGTGGGTGACAGATGTTATTTGAGGTGTTTCTGTTTCATTAACTTGGTTCAACTCTCAACAAAGAGAACATTTTTTGTCAAACCTTTGTGGTCACTGGCAGCCGGCACAGAACTCCAGTCCGAGAGGAACTCAAGTGGGTGACAGATATTGTTTTTTTTTTTTTTTTTAGGTGTGTTTGAGTTTCATTAACTTTGTCAGTCAATGACAGCAGAGAATGATCTTTTTTCAAAATTTTTGTCCTAATGAAAGTCGGAATGTGTGTGTGTGTATGTGTGTGTGTGTGTGTGTGTGAGAGAGAGAGAGAGAGAGAGAGAGAGAGAGAGAGAGAGAGAGAGAGAAGTTTGGCTGCTCCTATACCTACAACGACGAACAATATAATTAATTTTGGTTTTATCTTTTGTTCCTTTGTCGTCTTTTTTTTTTCTCTCATTTACATAATTCTTTTGTTTGCTATTGATTTTATTAATTTGTGACTTTGAACTATTTTACGACTGCCTGCCGTTTGTCCAGAATCTAAAAAGTGTGAGTGTATGCTCTAGTGCGTGAGAGCCCTCTAATGTTGACCATTTTTTGTTCAGCAAGCTGTGCAATTAATGAGTTAATATAAAACCAACGATAAATGGCAAATGATTTTTTTTTCCTCAAAGAGAAGCAAACAAAATAAAGAAAAAAAAAAACTTTGACAATCAAAATTAAAGGGGTTAAAATGACTTTGAACTTTTTTTTTTCCTTCAAAGTGTTCCACATTAGGAGACTAGTCCTGTAATTTGTACCACCCTGTCCTTGATAAAGAATCAATGGTCTTAGTGAAGTATGATCCATATATGTGTCCATTTCTGCGAAAATCAGGCTTATGCCCCCACAATTCTATTTTCTTTTTACTTTGACTTTAATACAGTCTTTAAGTAATTCCACACTTTATGAAGCCAAAATCTAAAAATTGAATTTGGGGGGCATGAGACTGATTTTCGCAGAAACTGACACATACTATGACAGGCAGCGCCTGTGTATGTTAAACGTTCAAGAGCAGCTCTCTCTCTCTCTCACACACACACGTGTGCACAATGGCAGAAATTACCACATCAGGGTCCCTTCACGGACAAAGGCTTCACACACAAAACACACAGCACCAGCGAAAAAGCAATGTCATTCCAAAAGGAGTATCAAAGACTGTCAATATAAGAAAGACAAGCTCAGCTTAAACCAAAATAAAGGGAGATAACAACTTTTTTTTTTTGTAGTGTGCATCTTTATTGAAGTAATTTGTTCTGAGGTCTTGGTCAATCAAACAAAATATCGGACAAGCGAAACCATTTTACATGTATTGATGCAATTTGTTCTGTGGTCTTGGTAAATCAAACAAAAACTCTGATAAGAGAAACCATTTTTCAAAATCTTTCTCTTATTCGACATCGGATAACATAAACATTGGATAAGAGAAACCTAAAAAAAAAAAAATCCCCCTGGCAGTTTCTCTTATGAGAGTTTTGACTGTACTGTCAAACATTCATTTTAACCCTCCGCACCAGCATAAAAAATGTATGAAGTCAGTGCTTTTGTTTCTGCAGACTTCAGCATTCTCAATATTAACTCCTAGTATTGTTAAGCTGTACTTTGATGAGTAGAAGCAGATCCCCCCCCCCCCCCCCCCCCCCCCCCTCCATCCAAGATATCCGTGTCAAGTAACAAGATCAGGTCCAAGAAACAAACAAAAATATTAAATTAAGAGAGAGAAAACAAAATCGAGCAATCAGAACACACACAAAATATAAAGTCTGCATCCCTCCCCCCACCCCAATGCTTGTGTTCATTCCAAAACAGGTAAAACTGTCTGGTCACTCATAAAATGACATATTGTAAAGGTAAACAAAGCTTCAATTTTTTTTTCTCCAGTCATTATGGGAAATGTATACCCCACCAGTTTTACAAAGTGAGGGCAAAAAGCAAACGCATGACAAACTTTAAGTAGTGGATATCTCATAGCCCTCTTGCAGGTTTTACCATCATTAGCCCATGAATTTGCAAATAATTACTGTTCTCCTTGTGGACAATGTTTGAAGACTACCACAGTGTGTGTGTGTGTGTGTGTGTTTGTGTGTGTGTGCGTGTGCGCGCGTGAGAGAGACACAGACAGACAGGAGACCAAAAATGTCACTTAATAAAAATGAAGGTAGATTTATTAACTCTGTATTTTCAAACTATTGTCTGATTAAAAAAAAAAAAAAACGAAACCAAACCCTTTTGATGGCTGGCTGTGCAACTGCCAGTCTGCTTGTTGCAATAATCGCTGCATGTATCAAGCTGATGTTTGCTGCAGAGACACTATTCTATTCTTCCTCAAGTTTAACTCTTATTGCATGTTCTGATTTCAAATCAACTGAAAGCTGATCATTCACATGTCAGAATGAACTATGGTTGAAGGATACACGCGATTTTTTTTCCCACTTCTGATGCTCCAAAATTTAGACTTAGAATCCAGACTATTTCCCATCTTTGCAATGTCGTGACAGACACGTTAATATGTTACTTATTTGTTTATGTAACACACAAGCTTGATATGTGACATAATATTTTTAAAATGTTCCCAAAAAAGTTGCAAATGTGCTGGCAATCTGATCCTCTCAGCATGCGTGCCACTGGTTGAATTTTAGGATTACATCTTTGCTTGAATTTTTCTATTTGACCCACCTGAGCAGGGTATATGTATAATCCATGTATCTCCAGCTGATCTGAAGAAATTTTTTGGCTACTAAGTACTAGCCTTTGGCTAGCCATTCAAGAATTTAAACAGCTAAATATAAAAACTCACTTGCTCAAACAATACTAAGAATGGAAGGTTAAATGAACCCTTTCTTATTTCACATCAGTTGATAATCCAAAAAAAGTTTTATCAAACGACAAAATGGGATGAAAGTCAAACTTTTTTAACTGTTACACATTAGATTGACACAAGTTGAGAATTTGTGGCACATCTAAAAAAAATTCTTTTTGAACAAAGTCTGCATTGTTCCTATAACAAACAGCAATATTGTACAATCAAAATAAGACATTACATTCGATCAAAATAACAGACATTACATTCGAAGATAATTATAAATACAAGTCAAATGCTCCAATTTGCTCTCCATCTACTAAGTCTTAACCGGCATGAAACTTAAACTGAAATATATACTGTCAACTTTGAACAGCGGGGAAGGATTTTACTCCACAAAACAGACCAAAACTGCAGTCATTTCTGTTATAAGGTATTCAACTTGTACTTCAAGAACTTTGAGAATAAATAAATAACACACACATACACATCTTGAAATACTAGTAAAACAGACCTACCATTGCTTTCATTTGTAGCACAAAAGCATGAGACACACCTGGATGATTTGTTATATTTAGCACATTCTAATATATGTAAATGACAACATGCATAAAGAAAATAAAAGAAGCAGATAATTTCCAAATGTGTCAGCCATAAAAGCCTTTCCTTGAAGGACATTTTTTTTTTAAAGAAAATTTTTAATGGGGATGTTGAGATGGGGGTATCATCTGTTACATTATTTTTTTCATGTTTTATTTTTTCTTCTTTTTATGAAGCACCTTTTTCAAAGTTGGGTCCCCCCCCCCCCCCCCCCCCCCCAAAAGTATCGACAAACAAGCCCCTACCTCAGATTGCATGCATTACTACTATATATGTCGTTTTGTCATTTCATCATCATTCTCAATTTTGTTCCATATCAATTGAACATTCATTGGAAAATTTCCTGCTAACGTTTCTTCCCTACATGTTGATGCTTTCAAGGGTTTCATTGTGCACACCTGTGATTTCAAGACAGAATATATTGAATATGCAGGCAATTCTGTTTACGGGAGATCAGAATGCATGCAAAATGATGTCATGAGAGATGCAAAACTGTTTGATTGTTGATGCCTGCTTGCCTTTGACAAGGGGAATTCAACAGTGATTGCGCTTTGAAGTTTGCAAGCCAGTCCAAACACAGACATCCCTGCAATGCCGCTCAGTATCAAGTGTCAGAACGAGTACCAGAGACACAAAAACCAGTGACAACACACAACATAGGTATACTGAAAGGGGGCTCTAGGCAAGGCTGTTGATGGGAGACTCTAACATTGTACATTTTCCATACAGTCAGAGTTCAGTTTTGTTCATGTTTGATGAGCAGGAAAGCACTGACGGTAATATATTTTCACATAATGAAGGCTCAGATTAAAAATTTTTTTTTTTAAATCACCAAAGATTCAATGATGGCTGACTGCAGTTCTGTCTTTTTGAGAATCAAGGGCAGGCAGCTTTGATCCAGTGTCAGACCCATTCAAATGAATATGACCAAGGCTTGATGTGATGTAATAAACCAGTTAAAAACTGCAATTTTTTCAAAGTGATGGACCTGAAATTTGTTTTGACATGATGCAAATACACAACTTGAAAATTAATGTAAAGATTTTTTCATTCTGACACAACCTGTTCTAATTTAGCTGCTGATGCCAGTAAACCAGTTGTTGAGACCAGCAGTTTAAAAATATCTTCAGTACTCTACTTTAGCTAACACTATTTTACCAGCAATAACTGATTAATGCATTTGCTAATTTTCACTTGCCAAAATTTTCGTTCCGTTTGCCATTGTGAACGAAGTATACACTTCTTTGAGGGCTGTCTTGTTACAGTAACCATATAAATAGCTTACTATTGTCCATACTCTTTAAAAGCAAACCAAAGTATCAGACTGCGGCTTGTTGTAGATCTACAAATATATATTTAAGTAAAACTGTATTGCATGTATTTTCATATAGAACCATTTGTCCTGTAAAACTACATCCACAGACCAAGTGAATTATAATTAGGTCATTCATCTTCAAACAAAAAAAAAAAACAAACAAAAAAAGACTCGATTTTTTTTGCCTTCTATGATCTGTTCGTGTTGTAACTGCATTTCAGTTTCCTCTGTATATCTACACCTGTGGCAAGTTAATGTTAAAGTCATCAGCATCTGTAAGTTGACAGGTCTACACTGCCATTGGACGAATGTGATTGCACCCTCCAGAGGGCATCTCTTGCTCACACTGACTTCATGACTAAACAATAACTGTTGTCAGCTGGGGACTTGTCAAAGGACATGGCAAACTGCAGCGTATGTCACTCATCCCTGCCTCATATTTCTCCCTTCTTCCTGCCAAGCTTTTGCTCACTGACTTCCACAGCCAGTTTTTCAGCAGCTGAAAGCATGACAGGTGTCAGTCTATCACCTCCCTCCCTCACCAGTCCCTTCCCTCAGTTGTCAGGTTGTGCTGCTGCAGTCTTCTGGTACATACAGGGTAGAGGTCAGGGGGTGAAGGGGGTCAGGGGAAGAGGGCTGGATACAATAGGGCGAATTACGGAATGGATGAAGCTGAATTAAAATGTTAACATAAATCAGGTAAGGTAGATAATGTTGCTTACAGCCCAGCTGACCACAAAGGGCCATATCAGGGCTGTCATCACGTTAAAATCAACTCACAAGTCATCAAAAAAAAAAAAAAACAAAACACACACACAAATATCAGGTACATTATGCAAGAATAACAATTCCTCATGCAGACGGATAATCTACTTAAGAGCTGGACTTCTTGTTGATATGGTCTCATTATCTGTGGGATGATGTTTATCCACACTCTTCCAAATCTTGTCACCCATCACACATTACCCAAAGAATCAGCAAAAAAAAAAAAAAAAAAGCATAGATACGACTGTCTAAATTAGAAACAGTATCATACCACACAATATCACTGTAGGCTTGAAAAAAAGCAAGCCTTTAAAACTTCAATCAAGCATTTTTGTGCTTTGTCCACAGACCATGTTGATTGATTTATATCTGGTTTCATGCTTTGCCCTCAGACTTGGTTCATCGATTTATCTCTGCCATCTTGCAAGTATTTCAACTGCTTAACATTAACAATCATTCTATCCACAACTGCATCTTTAGCTTTAGTGGTACACTTGACACTTGCAAGATAAATCTATGTTATTCATCAAAAAGACATCATACATACTCTTTTGTTTCCAAAAATTTGAAACAAAAAAAAAAAAAAACAAAAAATTACACACACCTGTACAGAAACCAGTTGACTGTCAGGTTGTGCTGAAAATGCACATATGCACAGACACATTCCCAAGCGAATAAATACCAATCCACAGAAGCATACATGTGCATGCATATTATATCATGAGAGACATAACCTACCTCCTTTCCCTTAAAAAAAAAAAAACATGCATATGTATCCTCTCTGTATCTGTCATCTGTCATAAGAAGGCTGCTCTTTGCACATGTCCAGGTCAGCAATTGTGACAATTCTAATCCAAAGTCATGAAGTTTTTGGCCACAGTGTTAAACAAAACGCAGGTTTTATCTTATTTTCGTCACACACAACACCAGTATAACAAACCACAACTAATAATCATCATGCGTGCTTCGGCAGCAACATCAGACTATGAAGACCGTCACACTCTGTTCCTCATCTTGTGAGTCATGAGACTTGTGACAAAAGCTGCTCAGTCCTGCTATGTAGATTTTTGGTGAATCAAATTAAAAGTTTTTAGTGGATGCATTCTTATTGTCTTTTGAATATATGATCATGGATAATCTGGGGGTGCCTTGTTGCCTTTAACTCTCTCAGGACGCTTCTGTCTCAGGCAAGCAGCACATCCGGTTTGAAGGTGTCTTGACAATGTGGTTAGAAAACATGAAGTGGGACCAAAAAAAGCTCAAGTACGATTTTCTTTACAGACTGGCCTAAAATGTAGCTATATAAGAGCTAGATTAAACTTGAACATAATCAAAATTCATGTTTCCTGAGCAACCAAGTGACAGTCAAGCTAGAAAAGAGAAAACGTCAGTCATCGTTAAAGAAGTTTTGGTGTTAACGTCCTTACTCTTGCAGGGCATGATCAACACCCGCTGGTCACAAATGTCTTGACAGACAGATCTTTTTCTTTTTTTTTTAAACAGATCTTTTTCTTTTTTTTTTTTTTTTGAATGCTGTTTAACTTCCTTCCCCACAACCTCACTCCTGTTAGACTATAGAAAATTCCAGAAAAACATAAATACAACATGTGCTTTATCAATCTTCCTCTTGATTTAACCTTCTCAATCTTAGTACATATTCAACAATAAAAACGGGAAATTCTTCATGTTGTGTGTGTGTGTGTGTGTGTGTGTGTGTGTGTGTGTGTGTGTGTGTGTGTGTGTGTGTGTGTGTGTGTGCATGCAAGTCCTTTCTTACTTTTTTTACAGTAAAATTACTGGATGATGGAAATTTTTGCTGACAGTCAAACACACACACTTGAATATGCAAGGATCCACATAATTTCAACACAACTTCAAGACCTGAAACAGAATCAGAAGGTCTAGGCGCATTGAACTTCACCTATTGCCACTGCTAAAATCAATATTGTCAGCATCCTCCTCTCCCCTACATCATCCCTAACCATTTAAAAATTCATTTTACATATTCTCAAAACTTCATACAACTTTCTATCCCAACCAACAAGATATTCAAATAAAATTTTGTTTTAAGATAAACAAGAGCCAAAGTCTAGAATACAGCCAGCAAAGATGGTACAGGCTTTCCCCTGACCTTGGCATCTACGACTTGTCACCCTGTACTAGGAACAGACTGAAGCCACAAGAAGAGAAGTCAGATCTTTGCTGAAGAATAGGCAAGGTTTAGAGCAAGTCACAGTACCATCACAGATTTTTAACTCAAGGATAATGTGTACTAGATATCATCAGCACTAGGACCTGTACCACATTTTTGTGGATTTCAAAAAGCCTTTGACAGGATGTGGGCACACAGCCTTATGGATGGCCATGAGACAGTACAAAAACTACAATACCGATGCCAACCTGATCATGACCTTAGAATGCTTCTATGATAAGGCCACCAGAGCAGGCTTCCTCAGTGGCACCATAGGAGACTGGTTCATGAAAACTGTTGGAGTGAGACAAGGTTGTTTACTCTTAGCCCACTCTTTTCAACATTCACCTGGTGATGACCGACGCACTCGAGGGACTTCAAGGATCAATAAGCATCTAGGGCAGGACAGTAACACCCGCATTGGTGATAGGTGTCCCAGGTTTAACAAAGAATAGGGCTATACTGACTGGGGTCATGCACAGCAGATCGTATTGTGCTTATTTACATATTTCAATAAACAGCAGATATGACAGCCAACATTTTAATTATGATTGAAGATGCATCCCTACTTCTAAGTTCAACAAAAAACTAACTTATGTTAATAACTTACTCCATACCAGTGTATATCATAAATAATCACACCCATATAGTTGACTTCATTAAACTCAATGCATCAAGCTGCCCTTGCAATTTGTCTCGATGTCACCGAGTCAACAAGGTAATGTTGCTCATCGCCCAGCCGACCACAAAGGGCCATACAATGGCTGTGTCACCAAGTCGGCGACTGACGATCTCTCTAACGGACGAATCGAAATCAAATACTGTCCTACTCTCTGTTGTTTTTCATCGGAATACTCTTAATATACGAAGGCCTAGACACGGGCCGAAAGGATGGGAAGTAGCTGAAAAAGTCGTTACACCGCACCGGTCGATTAACGGTCGGTTGTTTTATCAATGTGTTGAACTATGCATCTCCACCATCCCCTCCCTGCGCCAATCAATGAAAGTCACTGTTAAAACGACGAAAATCGATCAAAGCTACTTAAGTATATACACTTCAAGAGTAACGACTAACATATTTTAACGGAACGAGAAAAAAAAATGTTAAGATGCCCCACTTTCGCTTTCTCCTCAGCATGACATGAAATGGCGCGAAATCTATTATTTCACTACAAAACAGTTCAGCTGATGAAATCAGTAAATCTAAGATCAGAGATTTGTTGGACGTTTCTGAGAAATAAATTGACGGTAGGCGTCAAAACATTGTTTTCTCTCACGACCTAGGGGACAAGCCCTACTAACTTACCGTAGAGATTACTAGGACGTACTTTGTAGGTGGAGCGCCACGTTCTGCCAGGTGCACAGGCGGAAAGACAGTCTGCTAGGAGAGCAAGTCACTTTTATCCGAATTTCATCAAATCAAATCTTTCGTTGCAATTCGTTCGTCAAATATAGCCAATCATATTCCACCTTACAAATGAAGGCTTTCGTAACTTAATGTAATTCATGGGAGCGCATCCTTCCTTCAATTCCATAGTTCTTTATTGTCTCCCGTTAGATATCGCGCGCGCGCGCGTGTGTGTGTGTGTGTGTGTGTGTGTATACTTCAGTTGAACGTCAATTCACATATAATAATTTCAGAAAAAAAGGTCTGTATGAGGTGAGAGGCATGGAAATATGGAGTTAATGCTAAGGCGCAAATCACCAGTAATAATACTGCAAAAAACAGCAAACAAACGTAATGAAAGCAAACGTCCAATTCAACCATGAAATTAACATTCACACCGACAGAAAGTTATTATTGACTTTTTCTACCGAATCTTCGGAGAAGATTTGAAATTAGCACACTCAAAAACTATTGTGGAGCACTGTGTGTGTGTGTGTGTGTGTGTGTGTGTGTGTGTTGTTGTTGTTGTTGTTGTTGTTATTCTGTTTAACGTCCGTAAACCAAAAGTGATGATCTTAGACGCTGGGAAAGGTTGGGGAAGAGGGGAAGGGAGATAGAGAGTGGGATGGAGATGACTGCATGCAAGAGTTTGTGATATGAACGTACATGTTTTTGTTGGTACTTGCGTGAATGTGTACGAGTGTTTAAAAATGTAATTATTAGTAGGGAAAATGGATGAAAATGTTGGATAGTTATCAAACTACGATTATCAAAGCTATGAACATATGAACGTCAATGGCCATGATAGTGTAGTGGTTAGGACCCTGCGGTGTGTGTGTGTGTGTGTGTGTGTGTGTGTGTAGCACGTATGCGCGAGCATGTATGTGATAGGCTACTTTCTTTTTGATCTTCTTGACAGCATGTTCTCTTCGCGATGCAGTTGTGTCGACCACTTTGTTATTTTTGTTCTATGATAAAATAACACAAAAAAATATTTTCAAAATAAGCTTACGACTATGTAACGCGATTTCTGTTCCTCAGGGGTTGGTGATAAAATGGAAAACAGATCCTTCAAAGGAGACTCTGAAACGGCATCCAAGTGCCCGTGAATCAAAGGAGACTCTTAAACGGCATCCAAGTGCCCGTGAATCAAAGAGACTCTTAAAAAAAAAAAACGGCATCCAAGTGCCCGTGAATCAAAGGAGACTCTTAAACAGCATCCGAGTGCCCGTGAATTAAAGGAGACTCTTAAACAGCATCCGAGTGCCCGTGAATTAAAGGAGACTCTTAAACGGCATCCAAATGCCCATGAATTTCTGTAGTCCCTATCAGGCTCCGGAGGATTATTGATGAGCCGATGGAAATACCTTCTAACATCCTGCCCGAAAGAAAGCTCATACGTGATAGCTCCCTGGTTACACACACACACACACACACACACACAGTGATTGAAACCAATGTATTGTCAGATTAACTCATAGCAGTACTGACTGAAACACACACACATACACACACGCACGCGTGCGCACACACACACACACAGACACACACATACACGCACGCACACACACACACACACACACACACACACACAGGGCCCCGACAATGGAAACTGACAAAAAATGATTACCGGTAATGCCAAGCAATAGTTTTGTACTCGATTTATCCAGGCGGACAGTGCCTTGACTGAATAAGTGTGCCGATTGAAAGTGTTTAGAGCTTCGTCATAAACTAAAACAAGGCACAACACATATAATTGCCATCATCATCGTAGTCGTCATCATCATCGTCGTCATCATCTGTACACATATCTTGAGTTTTAGGTTGCGTTCTTCTGTGTGAGGCAAACCAAAATGGTTGTCAGTTAGTATGCAGGACAAAATAATGTTTTAAGTCTAGTGCTTTTGGAATTTCTAATATTTGAGCTACTCATATGAAGGATGATTATTAAAAAAAAAAAAAAAAAAAAAAAAAAAATGCTAGGCAACTGCTGTGCAGAACAAAATAATGCAAGTCCAGTTCACATTCTAATTCCAGTAATCTAAAATTATCGTCATCCCTTTTGTAGTGAAGTTTTAGCTATTCATGCCAAAAGTACGTTCTTTTTGTACATCAGTGTCGAGCTTTAATTCACAGCTTTCCTTTTTTCCCCTCCCCTCCCCCCCCCCCCCCCCCCCCCCCCCCCCCACCACTCTTTCTATACACCTACCCTTCTATACACCTACCCTTCCACCCTAAGGTCTTAGACTAGTCAAACTGCCCTCCTCGGCAGGTTCTGTTTCAGAAGAGGGAACTTCAGGGGACATCAGAAGATTGAGACAGGAGTCCACAACCTGATCAAAGATCAGAATTAGTTTAAAGGTAGGTAGACCCGAAGCTGTCGGTGGCCGCATACGGACAGTAGCGGCTGTGGAAAGTATCCCCACTACTGGCGATCATCTACCTGTTCTAAAACACACACACACACACACACACACACACACACACACACACACTGAAATCCTGTCTTAGTGGAGAGATGCCTTCGTGATTATTTTCAAGAAAGGCAAATGTTGTGATCCAGCTTACTATCGTTTAGTGTTCTGACCGGCGTCAGCTGTGAGGTGCTTGACAACATGATCGTCAGTTAAGTTATGGATCATTTTAGAGAGCGACCGGAATCCTCTGTGATCAAACACGATTTTAGAAGAGGTCGATCATGCCAGACACAGATTCTTAATTTTGTTGATGAGCTTATCGAAGAATATGGGTGAGGGGGGAAGAAGTAAACTGACGTACTCATCATGAGCTTCATCAAGATGTTTGCAACCATATTCTTTTATATTCTTGTTCTGCCTTTTTTTTTCCCTTTCTTGTGTGTGTTGTGTGTGTGTGTGTGTGTGTGTGTGTGTGTGTGTGTGTGTGTGCGCGCGCGCGCGTGGGATGTGTTTTTGGGGGGGAGTTGTTGTTCTTATTGTTATGTGTATGTATGTGTGCGCGAGAGTGCGTGCGCACTTATGTGCTGTAATTGATGGTCTTGTTCTTGTTCCTAAGTCACCTTCTGAACATTCACGCACGCAGTCACAACACACACACATACACGCGCGTGCGCGCACTCACACACACACACACACACGCACAAATGAACGTGTGTGCATACATTTGCTCGCTCTTACCCACACACATATACACATGTGTGCATGTGCACGGCCACACTGACACACGCGCGCACACACACGCATACACATAAGCGCACAAATGCACACACACACACACACACACACACACACATGCGTACACGCCCACATACAAAGACACACTCATACACACAGTTATGTACACACATATAGCCTATATGCATATACGTGTGCTCTCACACAAACCCACAAATTACACACACACACACATATACACACACACAAACACACAAACGCGCACACATGCCTGCGCGTCCAAGCACACACACACACACACACACACACACACACACACACATGCGCCCACGTACACACATGGCCAATGTCCACACACCATACACACGTGTACATATAAAAAAAAATGGTATGTAGGCACTCAAGTCTGACCAGTGCGTTGGGCTAATGAGTAGGTCAGGCATCCGCTGAGTCGTAGCCACGTGACCCTCTTCTTCAATTGTCTCATCTTTGTCGTTAACTCATATATCCATCAGCTTCAAATCATGCGTAGTGTGGTCTCAAACCTTAGCGGATGTGGTGTAGCATATATGGACTAGTCCGCACGCAGTGACGCCTCCTTGATGAAACTGAAACGATAGAAATTGAGCCCGAAACCGTGTTTATAAGAAATGGGAGGGCACTGGCTTTTCGTGCATGTTTTACTTGTGTTTAGTTTGTTATTTAACTGGTTTATTTATTTTCGTATAGGTGCATGTGTTGCCTAGCTGCAGAAATGAAGACATTTAATGTCCTGCATAATGATGATCGGTGTGTATATTAGTGCATCGTATCGAATTTGACTGTATTGAAGAAAGTACTAAAGAAAAAATAGTTTTTTTTAAATATGGGAAAAAGTTTCCTTCATAACCTTAAATGCTACAGAGTCAGGAAGCCATCAAATGGATTGAAAAGTTTTCAAGGAGGCATGTACCAAGCAGCGTGGAGGACAGCACTCGCTCTTCCTATGCCAGCGTTTTTCTCAGGAATATTTAGGAGTTCGTTTGTTTATAGGATATATTAACGTCTACTCCGAGAACCTTACTGGCAAGATAGTTCGTAGAGGACACAACTGTGCAATGTTGTGGCATCGGCAAGAAGATCTCCAAGTGGGAAATGCAGTTCAGACATTGAGTGCCACCAAGAAACACGCACAGCATTGCCAGTCAGACAACGCAGGAAACTTTCATATGATTCTCATCAACTTCATGGCAACACTCTGAACGCCTTTCTTGCTCAACAACATATCTAAGAATGAGAATTCAGAAAGACCTGAAATGAGAGAAGAATATTCTCAACATCTGCTCCAAGCATATGCTGGGGTTTATCTAGAGAAATTCGGATATCAGGTCCGCATCTGTCATGGAAAGGGTTACAAAACACTTGTACAACTGCTAGTAGATTATGCAGTCACAGAATTGGACCCTTCCATGTAAAAACATATTGCCACGCCAGAAGAAAATCAGCACTATGTTGCTCCATATGTCTGGAATAGATATCATTATACATACAGAATCCAACAACAGCTGGATTGATTGGATATAGCTCTCACTGGAGCAACACAGAGTAACGGTGCATTTGGCGATGCTGTTAAACTTAAGAAAATGGACTATTCCAGAATTCCCGACTGAGAGCCCAGCTGCCACCCCGTGACCAGCATAGACCCAACCAGCAGTTCACCATACATCCTGCGGAATGCAATGTGTGTAGAAATCCTTCCTTCTTGAAACGCTGTAGGGCTGCTGCACTACTGCCAGCAAGTCTTCTGAGCCCCGCAACCCTAACCTGCTCATAGTTAGGGTGTCCTCTCTCATTATCATGTAGGCTTTAGTCTTTATTTTGTTTAATTAATTGATTTATCTAATTTGGTGGTATGGCACTTCGTGAGGACTCGGTTTTTTTTTTTTTCTACCAAATGAGTAGAGCAGACCAACAGCACCTCTGGCCAAGGATGCAACTTCTTACTGTAGCTGTGCCAATACCTTACAGTTGTTAAATGTGATTTTTTTTTTTACCCTTTTAATCGACAGCAAAGGCCTAAAAAAAAAAAAAAGCAGCAGAAACATCAGTCCATTGATGAAGGATGCTACGTGGAGGAGGACTAAGCCAATAATCACATTATAGCAAGTGAAGACTGCTGGATAGTTACAGCAAAATTGAATGGTTTACTTGTTTAAAGTAGTAGATCACCGTGTCCACTTCATGGGCACAATTACTGTGATTCGAGATGAGCATTTTCACGTACGTTTTACTGTTTTGGGTGCTGCTCACAAAGGTACCACTTACGTGTATGCATAAAATCGGTGCGAACCAGGACAGGTAGGCAGTATACCTGTACATGAAAATCAGTAATTTGTGCCTGTGCAGCCATATTATTGTTTAAATTCTAGAAAAATCAGTTTCTAGGGTATAAAAGTCTCTGAAGAATTTGACTAGAAACTTGTGCCGACACTTTTGAGTTCCTCAGCAGACAATGCCTCTCACAGAACCACTGTGGTTTCTGATATAAGCCAGTCCTGGTCATTGAGCCATGAATGGTTGTTGATTCATCGCATAACTGTTGTATCTAGCTTCCTGTGTTTTCATCAGTATAATATTGTGGTTTCTGATATAAGCCAGTCCTGGTCATTGAGCCATGAATGGTTGTTGATTCATCGCATAACTGTTGTATCTAGCTTCCTGTGTTTTCATCAGGTTAATATTCGGTTACATTTATTAGGTTTAAAAGACCCGGTGGTGGAACATATGGAAATACACGCTGGCTATAAGGGTCATAAGCCATAAGACTCCAAAGTGATTGACGCATATGACATATTTTGTATTATGTGTAGAATGTCCAGGCAAAATATTAATCATGATAGTGTCTTTGGAGGAAGGTCTCTTCAAGTTCTGAAACAAGGTTACAACAGGAATTTTGGCATTCATATTTAGCTATGCCTAATTTTACCCTTTCATTAGGATGCTGTAGAGAGAAACAGAGCTATCCCCTCATAAGGCTACAACAAACCCACCTTTTTGATAACCTCTGGTTTAAAATTCTTGAGCAACCTTATTGAACAGTCAAGCTGCTCTTAGTTTCATTGTTCCTCAGTCTGAAGCTGGAGTTATCCATGTGGAAATCCTTTTCTTATTTCGCTTCCGTTCAGTTTTGTCAAAACATAACATGGAGTAAGTTCCCATTACTTCGTGGATTGGAATGTTTGAATGTTCAACTGGTTACTTTACTGAGAGAGCCCAGTTTGCTTGTTTGTGACTTCACTTAGATGCCCAGAGCAGAGCTAGTCTTTCCGATGGATTTTCTCTGCTTTAAAGTTGTCATTGAAAAAGGGGAATTGTCCAATGTGACAAACATTAGTTTCTATGTGATGCTATCAAATTGGCAAAAAATCTATTTGTTGCACATGTTTTGCATGCGTTTGTTAGGAAAAAATTAAAGTTCAAAGCAGGGAGGCCATGGATTCAAGTTCCACTAGACGCATTTGCATGTGGATTTAGAAGTCCTGGCTACCTCTTGCCCAAAACAAGTGTAATCTGGGATCAATGGGAAGACCACAACCACACAAACAGTAAAGTTCATCTACTTACTGGATGCATCTCTGACAATTCTGCTCAACAAATGTCACACAGGTCTGTGTATTTCTAAGGCGTTGTTGGCATCATGACACAGCATGAAATGTAGTATATAGCCCTGCAAAGGTCTCAGACTAGAAAGGAACTCCACAACTTCATCCTCATGTAGACCTACTCTCATGGTGACCTCACCTTTGTTACGTCCATGGTTGATTTGTATTCAAACTGACGGTATCTGCCAAGTTATTGGGGATGATCATTGAGGGGATATGGAAGGTCCACATATTCATGCTGGTTAAGTTCCATGACTTAGCAGTTCTTGTTATCAGTACAGGGCTTGGTGTCTTGCATATGCTGGATCAGAACACTATTGAAATGACTGAACAGCTGTGCTGTGTCTTCTCTAATGGTTGTCTCATGATGACCTGCCATTGGTCATTCCCTGTGGGCTGCTGAAACAGGACAAGCATGGGTGTGATGGTGTATATGGAAGCTGAAATGACCCACATGGAGTAATCATACACAGAGAAAGAGGAAGATGAGATTACCCCCCCCCCCCCCCCCCCCCACTCTCCCCCTCCTCAAAAACAAAAATCACAAACTCACAAAACCCTCCATCCCAATCATGACAGCTTTCCGATTTTGTGCACTTGAACAACACAAAGGGCAACACAAAAAGGCCTAACTTTTGTTTGCCTCAAAATATGGTTGAAATCTGTGATATGAAGTTAAGGGAGAATAAAGACGAGATTTCTGATCACTAATCATATTTTCACCGACCAGTTCATACATTAAATTTTGGTCACTTTTAAATGATTATTTTCTCATCTGACAGTGAATTTACATTTGACATTTATGCAGACTCATAATTTGTTCATTAATTCTGCCAGTAAACTGAAATAACGGCAATCACCAGGTTCTTGTAATATAAGCACAAAATTCATTCAACTGTTAACTACCTGCTTTGGTTACAGATTTTGAATCAAAGATAAAAAATCTCCCATCATAAGCAACTGAATGAGTGAACTAGCTAATGGCCATCACACACCTATTCCTCAAGTTGCCTTTTGATAATGTTAGGATGAAATACAAACTATTTTTTTTCCCCCCCTTTCTGCTGTATAGATGACTGCATTTAATAGCAGAACCGTGATCTGTTTTGTAATGCGGCAAACTGACTTTTTGACAAAAGAAAGGGCTTTAACAGAACATTGTGTGTAAAGTTTCATTGCAAATTCTTATTCATATGATTTTTAGTTCACAATTATAAGAGACAGAAAGCACAGACAAACTACTTACTAAATAAATCAACAGAGGAAAAAAAAATATCAACACATTTTATTAAAATTCACTCAATCTGAATAACAATGAACACAGCAGCATATTGTGACAATTCATTGCAACCATATATTTTCCAATAAAAAAACGTGTGGGCTAATTCAATATCACAGGCAACAATTGAACATTATATTTTTCACTTTTTTCTATTTTGCAGATGACTGGAACAACACTGAACACATCTTAATTGCACTGTATCAAAAATGACCCAGGCATAAAATTACTGAGTGAACAATTAAACAAGAACAGCTGTTTTAAGGACTTTTCATGTGAATATTTTAAGGATTGTCAACCAGTGACCAATTGACAGCAGATATAAAGCCAAAAAATATGCACTCAATCAACCTTGAATACACACACACAATTACTGAACACACACACACACACACAAAACCTGACTGGTTTACTGCCTCTTTGCGTTAGAAAACATATGGAAAACAACCATGCTATCTGTGTGTTTGTTTCTTTGATGAAATACACAATTACTAAACATAAAAAAAAAAAATTGACTGCTTTACCTCGTTGCATAAAAAAAATATAAAAGAAGGAAAACTATGCTATCCTTGGCACTTCTTTTTTGATGATGAAATACCTTTCATTTTTTTTTACCCTGAAAGTAAATCATCATACAATCCGACTGAGACCACTTTTTTAGACCATGCGAGAGGACTTCTTTGCACTGATCATGCAAATTCTGTGGGAGAAAAACAGCATTGTGAAGAGTATATGTGAAATAAGTAGCACCTGGATTACAAAATTGAGGCATTAATCAAAAAAGCATGTCCAGCTGACCTTATACTCAGATCTCCAATCACCCTCATCTCCTAAATTCCACTAGAACCCAGAGAGGAGAAAGACAGGAATCCATTAATTACACTGCCTAATCAGAAAGTTTCAGGAGGCAAAAAATCCCCACACACATGAAAGTCTATTTTTCGTCAAACTGATGTCAAAGCAAATCAACATTCAGCATTTTTTCATCACAGTCACTGATTTTCACAAAGGGAATGCAGGAGACGCTGTGCAAATCAAGAGAGGTTCCCATCCTAGTACAGAGATTCAGACAACAACAGATTACTGACAGTGGCAACATAAGACGGACACTCTGGTCTCTTATGCCAGCAATCAACACACTGCAGCCTCTGGGATAATGCTCTTTCGCAGCATTTTCTATGTTACTCTATGACCATGGATGCAATGAATGTGACAGAGAGAGTGAGCAAGCGCGCATACAAGCATGCTAAGGATAGCATAGTTTTCCTTCTTTTATATTTTTTAATGCAATGAGGTAAAGCAGTCAAATTTTTTTATGTTTAGTAATTGTGTATTTCATAAAAGAAACACACACAGAGAGAGTGTGTGCCAGGTGGGATGGGAGGGAGTGTGTGAGGATGGGAGAGCAGAACAGACAGAGACAGAGACAAAGAGACAGTGAGAAAATAAGAGAGACAGACAGACTACCTTGCACTGAGTAAAGTAAATTAAAAACAATGAAAATAACTCGGGAAATTCAGAAGCTGAACCCAATCTTTTGAGTAAAAAAACCCAACTCAGGCCATGTTCCAAAGACAAACCAAAGCAAAGAGATCTACAATATAAACCGCAGCACATTTCAATATATCAAAATCAACACTTCACTCAATGCCCCTTTTTACCACCTGTTGAACACCTACATTTCAACCAATCCAGCACCATATGATGGAATACACACCCACATATTTACACATATTCAAACTCTAACCTTTGCTGTTTTTGATTCTTCTTTCCTGCGCCAATATGTTAAATAAATATATGTACATAACTACGTAGACACAGCTCTGACATACATTTGGTGGAGTCACTCCTGGCATGATTGTGGCTAAAATAATATCTTTACTGGGAAACAACATGTCATCTCTTTCAGTTACATTCATTCAGTGATCCTTTAAAAACTGCAGAGAGCCAAGTCATGGTTACCAAGAATTCACATACACATTTTCATTTGGTGTGTGGAACGCCTGTTTCAGGATACATTGGAAAAATGTTAACTAAAACGTTTATGTCTAAATGAAATGAAAGTGAAGGCGTAATCTTCAGTCATGTTTTGTTGCAGAAAAAATGACAAAGACATTAAAGTAGAAGAAATGCACTTCATCACTTGGACATGGGCATCAAGATTTTGTTTTTGCAGAGTTGATATAACAATTCTTATCAGCTATCAACTCCATCTGGGAGATCTTTCCAGCAAGCTAAAGAAATGAATGAAAAAGAAACCAGATTTACTTGGACTGTGTGTAAACAAACACATTCACATAAAAAAAAGGATGTACTGTAACACAAAAGGGAACCACTCCAACTGGGGTGCCTTGTTTCACACCACATTTTCCATTTTAGTCCTTGAAAGACTCTTCAGGCCTACTATGCCTGGTTACCAACAGAGTGGAAAAAAAGCTGTTACTGCTGGAATGAGATGACTTCTCCATGTATATCATCTCAAGTGGATGCCTGACTGGGTTAAGTTTATCTTTCAATTTATCTGAGATGGTAAAGACAACCTGTTTTCCGAGGTTTAGCCACTTCTCCAGATCTGTCCAAAAGCTAGTGATGACAAAATAGAAAATACATCACATGTTCTGCAAACTGTCTGTTCTTGACTTGTCCAACAGTAGCACATCAAAAAACAACTTTCTTACTTTTGACTTTTCTCTGTTTCATTTTAGAACAACTCTGCTTTTTCTCTCCCTTTTTAGGACCATCTATTTAAGATTCAACTGCTGTTTTCCACTTACCTTTGTATCTTCAAGTTTCTGTGAGAAGTTCCTTCAAACTGAGATATTTTGCAATAACTGTCAGTTCATTAGGTCTTAAATCAATGCAACTGAAAGCTGTTCCAAAGCACTAGGATCAAAGATGAGGTAACACATAAACACAGATAAGCTATGTTTACACTACAAATTCAGCCATTCTTAAGGTTTGCAGACATTATAATACTTTAAACAGTCAGTCAATCCACTGTTCTTGTTAGTAACAATCGCATGATGATTGTAAGAGGAAAAAAAAAAAAAAAAATCCATTTGCGTAGAACATTAGTTATACACCAACAACACAAATTTGAAAAAACTCCAAAATACCTCTTTTCATATTTCATACACAATAAAAGATATATGCTGAGCACAACAATTCACAATTGCATCGAGAGCAACAGTGTGAAAAAAAAACCCACTAAAAGGACTTTCAGAAATAACTTAAATTTGGAATGGATCAAACTGGCAAGTTCAGCGTACATGATCTAAAAGTCACTATCTTCATCTTCTTTCTGTGCAGGCTTCTTTGCCTTTTGCACCCTTTGCGCCTTGAATCGCCTCTTTCCAATGCTATCATCCGTTTGCGCCTTCGTCCTCTGCTCCAATGCTATCATCGTCGTCACGTCATCATCATCGTCCTCGACTTCAGAATCACCCTCGTCGTCACTTTCCTGGAGCACAGCAAAAGAAGTGTGTGCTAACAAGAAACATGAATACTGAGAGAAAATGTATCTGAATTCCTGGCAACAAAATGTGTAATAGTGCTTCAATACATTCCTGTGTGTGGAAAATGTGCCTAAGCCATGCAACAACTTACATAACATATGCAGAAAAACAAAATTCTGAAACAAAATAGAAGCACCCCTCCCCATCCCCCACCTCCCAAAAAAGACATGCAAACCTTAGAAACAAAAAGTGTTCAGGATGCTCATACTCTATGCATTATATTTATTTCTATACGATTTCAATGTTATCAAATTTCACCTTCAATTCCTTTTCTGACCAACATTTGAAAATTTTCCTTTAAACAACACATACACTGATTACATCTTTTATCAAACTTTCACCGATTTGTCTATTTAAGAAAAAGGCAGTTTTGCTGAAAATAAAGCACATATTCAGATCATACATTTATCAAACTATTCAATTATTTATATGTGTTTAAAAGGCAGCTTTGTTGAATTTTTTTTTTTCTAAACATACTTACAATGCACAATTATAAGAGTTTGTGCTATTTCATGACACTGACTTCTTAATGCTGTATCATTTGATGTCCTTTCAGCGAAAGCAAATATTGAATTCTCAATTTCAACACAAATTAAAATCTTAATGACCAACTACTTCTTATATTCCCCTTACATGTACATGGAAAATAAAATCAAATCAAAAGGAACATTTACACACTCATCCTTCACACCGCAAATGCTTTACTTTTCTTCTCATGGTTATTAATAAAATATGAAATGTGTCTTTCATAATTAATTTGGCTTGCACCTACACATTTCCTTCTTTCAGATTTTGAAGACAAAACTATATCATTAAAAGAGAATCCACATCACGGTGAAAAACTCTGCTACCCCACTATAAATACAATATGTGATCCTACTGTGGCAGACAACAAAATGGTTGAGATCTTGAAAGCCCTGCTTTGGCCCTAGGTGGATAGCTGGGCTACAAGCAATTGAAAGTAATCTCTTTGCAGAGCTTCCATTTCTGACCCATGTGCAGGGTTTTATATGGCATTTCCTGATGATCAAATGTGCTCATTCTTTTGTTCACAACCTCAGAGGAAGTAAAGCTAATTTCTGATTTGATAAATAAAGCTAACTTTCTGTATTTGATATAACTTAATTAACTTTTCTGGTTTCAAAGCCCCTCCCCCCCTCCCCCTTCTTTTTACTCACTTTGGTAACTTAAAAGATAACTCATAACACGACTGCTGCACTGGTAATTCAGAAATACAAATGTGGTCCAAATCCTTTGCCAAGTTTAATCACTTTCAACTAGGATAATATTTTTTTAGCCTTATCTCCCTTTACAACTTCCTGAAAACCGTAAATGAATGTTAAATTTGCACTGTTTGTGTTACCTGCATTTTTTTTTTTCTCCACCGGGAGCGATGGGCATGATAAATGAATAATATATTACAAATTTGTACTTTTTTTTTTTTTTAATAGCACTTTATAACAGCTCAAAGTACTCTACTATGATTCAGTACACATTTGCATATATGAACTTAGACACAATTAACACCAGTATAAACACCACTTCCTCCTCCCCCAAGCTTCATACATCTATCTACCCTTCACTCACCACTATGCACACTGATTCCACCCTCAGGCAATCACACACTTTCATGATAGAAAAAAACTCAGTTCAGAAAAAAAAAAAAAAGAGTCAATCGTATTTGATAAATGACTTTTGACAAGATAAGTTTTTAGAACTGCTTGAAAAAGACCGTGGTGGGATGGTGATCTCTGTGTAAAAGACTGAGAAAAGCAAAGATACTGTGATGTAGTACTGAAGCAAACACAAGAAGTTTTGCAATTTGCTGCTGTAGAAGCTAGAGTAGTTCTTTCTAGAAGTGTACAGTATTGTGATACATATATTTAGATGAAGCTGGCAGCAGTTTCCAGCCTTTTGGAGAGGTTTGAGGAGGAATGCATAGACAGCCACTGAAAAGTGGGTTAGATTGGTGTTGATCAGATAGAATGCACACACTAACTTAGTCTTGGATGCATCTGGTGCGAGGTATAAGCAAATGACGTGAACGCATCCAAGTTCAATATACAGCGTCAGATATGTATTCATAATGTGCTGGTCCTCAAAGAAATCCTGACCTAGGATAGAGCAAAGATCCTGTGTTTCAAATCAGTCAGTCAAAGACCCATTTTCTTGTCAGAAATAATGGTAATTTGTGCAGTGTTTGAATTTGGTTAATCATAATCGGTCATATGAATAGGTTACATGTAAATCCATTTTTGAGTCAACAGGTAAACATTTTTCTCTGGTTATATGAGAGCATATTTTTCCTTGCACTTCATGACTTACGTGGGACTGAAAACTGATGTATTTGTTTAGCCGGTGTTTGTTCTATTTCGCAATTACTTTTTCAATACAAAATATCCAAATGTTCTCATGTGTATGTTCTATTTTGCATTCATTTTTTTTATATAAAATACCTCGATCTTCTCAACATAAGACGCCTGCTGTGAATTACCACACACCAAGAGAAAATAAGTAGTTGCACCCTCCCATGATGTTATGCCACCTGGTAGTGATTTACTTATTACCAAATCTAAAATTGTCAGTGGATCGATGAACCAGCACACCACCACAAAACCTTGGCAAAAGTGTTAAACATAAAGGCTGAAGGCCTCTGTCCCATGAAACTCATTGATACCTTTGAAGGAGCAGTTCCATCAGTTTTACCCTTCATTACAGGAAAAAAGACCACTCAAAATGTTTTCACATTGTAAAGCTTTAGAAACAAAACCATTCACATCAGCTTTTGCAACTCTGTATAATGCCTAAGTATCCCACATCCAAACAGGTCATACTAAAGGGCCTGCCCAAACTGGTGCCAACTTGTTTTCATATGTGAGTACAAAGTCTTCCTACATGGATAAAAATCAAAACAAAACAAAACAAAAAAACCACCAACAAACAACCAGCACATTCTTACCTCCATAATAAAATAAGTCAGGAGTTCCATTTAATGGTTTGGTACCATAGGAAAAAAAAAAAGGGGGGGGGGGGGATGTCAATGACCAACATCGGTAGATTCTGGTTGTCTATTTTATATTTCTTATGGTTCTTCAATTGAAAGATATGAAATGTTTGAATTTTTTAGGAAAATGCCTTAAAAAAAAATCCTGGATGACTAATTTTTCTTTTTGAGAATTCTGAAAACAATTTTCTCGACTTTGTTCAGAGGGAGCCTTGCTGCAGTAGCAATACCACCATTTCCTTAATGTGGTTTGCAATGTGCAAATGGGGACTAATATAAGTAAAGTAAGAAAACAGAAAAAAAGATATCAAAATGATTTCATGCTTGGATGGGTGGTTACGTTTAATAAGTCAAAATACAAATTAACACACCAAACACAGAACAAAGTAACGCTTACTTGATGCACAATACGAAACAGACAAGTAAATTTTCAACAAATGTATCTTCTTCAAACACACACACACACACACACACACACACACACACGCGCACACACACAAAGACATAAAAATGTACAAAACAATACTCCCAGACTGCAGTCAGCAGGAAACAAATGACATACAAAATGCACAAAACAATATTCTCCCAACTGCAGTCAGCAGGAAACAACTGAAATACGAACTGCACCCCAGTTACAATCAGGATGAAAATGTCTGCAATTATGGAAGGATTTCACTTTTGTTGAAAAGGGTACATGACTACAATGGTAACACAACTATGTCAAAATAAGTAAATTCACAACAACAGAAATCAGACACATTCACAGCAAACTGCATCCACTACTAGACTTTTTTTTTTAATACAAAATTTGGTTTGGTTTAGAAGTAAAATTTTCCTGTGTGATTTAAGCAAAACTTACCAAGTTTCAAAATTGGTTTGAAACTTTCAAAAATAAAGCCGATAGTTGCAGAAACATTACATAATAAAAGTTGGTAGTTTAAAAGGTTAAACACTTTTCTTTCTTAAAATTTTGGAGAACAAAACCTATGAATGACCATAAGCATCTTCCAGACAATCAATACTTCCAATGAATATATAACTAAACTGTGAACAGCTGTAAGCATGGCGAAGACAACTGACTCATTCTACAAAAATTTAATGATATCAAACACTGAACAACTGTTAAGATTGCCAAGACAATTTGCTGTGAACAACTGTCACCATCTTCAAGACAACTCTGAATAATACAATTACAAAAATAAACTTTCATTAATAAAACCGAGCATAGGCTGACTTTATGCTAAGGTGCAAGTGGGGAGGAATCTCCGATCCTGAAACTGAATCAAGGCCATCCTGGCAATCCTGAAATTGAAACTGAGATCATCCAAACAATCCCTTAATGACCACGAAATATGAGGCAATCCTGAATTTGTTTCCTGGCAATTTAAGGTGTATATATACTTGTATTGATATGATATGCTTGTAACATATTTCAAGAATAGGATGTGACCAGCCGCCATGGCAAAGTGGTTAGCGTTGCAGACTCCCAGCTGGGAGGTCGTGGGTTCGAATCCCATCAGAAGTCATGTGGGTTTTTCTGCCCCGACCGGCTCCTACCCAGAGTTGAGTTTGCTGCGGACTCAGTTGGGAAGACTGGGACCACACAGTCGAGTTTCATCCACTTAATGGATGCGTTTCTGAGAGTGCTGCTCAAATTTGCTGACCAACACTGCAGGTGTCTGTATCTCTCGGGCCTGGTTGACGCCGGGATATATTATGAAAGGAGGCATAGAGTACCGCCCTGTCATGTAGTCTCAGACTGAAATGGAAATCCGTAGCATCATCATAATTATCCTCATTCTCATCGATCAGCATTAAAAAAAGTCTCAAATTCTGTGGCCCTTCATGCCCTGCTCTCATGGTGACCTCAGTTTCGATGTCCTCTCCACGTCTGTGGCCTTGGTTTGGTTCCGGCGGGGTCACCGGTATCAGCGGTCCATGGGGGCTGTTGTTGGACGGACGTGGTGGCGCCCTCCGGAGGGAGAGCTCACTCACGCCGGCTCCGCGACTAAGCAATTATTGTCGTCAGTAGGGGGCTTAGTAGGTGGTGTCCTGCGTATGCTAGATCAGAGCAGGCGCCACTGAACACCACTGAAGTGACTCGGCAGCAGTGCAGTGTCTCCTCCGGTGTGGTTTGTCTCTTGACGACTTGACATTGACTGCTGCCTGTGGATTGCCGGTGCCGGGGCTGCGGCGGGGCCGACCGGGCCGTGGCTGTGGACAGGGTGTTGGAATGAGCGGCGTGGGTGCACTGCCTCTGAGGTGGCGCAGAGGTTGGGACAGCAAAAAAAAAAAAAAAAAAAAAAAAAAAAAAAAAAAAAAAAAAAAAGAATAGAATAGGATGTGCTTTCAAAGGCATATAAAGTCATGATTCCTTGTGTGTGTTTAGCTACATTAACTGTTAACTGAGAAAAAAGGTTTACAACTTTCATTCACTGCTGTGTTTTGATCTCTCTGATCTGGTCACTTTTTATGTGCACAAGGTGCTATGATGAGCTCTTTAATCTTTGCACTGTGCATTATCGATGATCGCAGCTTATGTATAAAAGACCATTTACATGAAGATTAATAGATTTTTCCTGCTGGAGCCAAATGGTCAACCATATGGGATGTTATAAAACATCCCAACCACATCAATCTTATGGCACCAAAGTTGATATGTAGTTAGTATTCGACCATTCCCATTTCCAGCAATCTTGCACACATTTTTTGCCAGATCATTTGAAGATTTTTCCTTAACTTACTGTCAAAAACTACATTTCTGTCTCTCTCTCTCCTACATATTCACTGTTCCTGATTGCAGAGCTGCCTGTAATTGCAACAGCGTTTTCATGATTTTGCACCCAGAAGTAACAAGTCCGGGTAAACCATTAACAAATTTGTTTTCAGGGCATTTATTTTGTTTTGTGTAATGTTACACCAAATAAACTATAACACAAGAAGCATGTTCAATTACCAGAACACCGCGTTTGCCAAAATGTCCAGGAACTGTAACCTACCCTGACCAAACCCTGTCAATCCAGAAAAACCCAACATACAATCATGCAGGTACAGAAAATACCCCACACAACTTTTTTTTTGCTTTGGATTTCCTGTTAATCATGAAGACTGGCTGTTATATATCACTATTATCTACAACAACAAAAAAAAAAAAATCCAACCTGCTATGATAATATACATAATCTTTTAATACACAAACAACTACATCAGAAAGGCATTAAAAAATGTTATTTACCTCACTGATGTCAGGATTCATACTGCCCACTGCCTGGGCCTGTCCTCGACCGGCGCCTGTAAAAAGGAAATTTGTATCATGCAACCATTCAGTGTTAGTGCACTTCTTGCATGTACTGCAACCTTATTTGCTTTTCTGGTACACACTCTGTGAAGCTGATCTTCAATTTGCAAGCAAAGGTATACACTATCTCTCATTTTTCTGTCTGGTGGATTAAACACCTCATCTTCAGTCTATCTGCTGCAATAATAATCAGGGTGTTCGAGTGTTTCAAATACAGCACATATAAATATACTAAAAACAGCAGAAAAAACTATCATGAACATCAAACACAACACCAGATATAATTAACACAACCAATCTTTTATTACTAACTGAAAGAAAATCCAATTCTTCCCATATCTAGCAAGGCAAAATAAGGCACAGAAAACTGAATACTGGCAAGATAATGAAATATAACGCCCCCCCCCCCCCCCCCCAAACACACACACACCAAAAAAAAAAAAAAAAAAAAGGCTTGTTTTATCAAGCAGCCTATGCTAAAGTCTTCTAGTACATGTATATGTAAGCCAATAACTGAGCGCACTGTTACTGTTCATCTTTAAATACTGGGAACATACTGTGGATCAGAAATAGGAGTGAAATGTGACACATGGCTGACCTGCCCTCAGTCTGCGTCTTGTTGGTTTGGCTCCTTTTCCTGTCAGCTCATCATCATCAGAATCATTGTCCTCATCACCTGCATCTGGCCCTGACAGATTGTCCATACAGAAACACTTTAAAAACACCGACAGATTAAAAAAAAAATTTTCCTTAAAGACCTGTCTTTGTCCATTCCCCTGTATGTACATATTTTCAACACTGGCATACTGACAAAGTCTTGATCAATCTGGAAGGAGAGATTATTTTGAATTCATAATAAGAAAGAGAATATATAAGAGAGCAGGTTCTGTCTTCGAAGACATATTACTTTATAGCTGAACCACAGTTACCTTGATAAACGATGGCATTAGTTTCATTTCAATTCCATTCAACAAATATTCTCTACTTCTCTTACATATATGTACACACACACACACACACACACACACACACACACAGTGGGAGAAAACAAAAATGTAAATTGCTGTACATTAATTTTAATTTCTTTAGTCACTTATAGAGGACCGAGCCATAAAGCTTGCCAGAAAATGTATACAAGTTGATGGCTGTTTGGTATGTGTTTGTATATGAAACAAATCTGTCGCCGGAAATCACCAATTATTTATGCAAGGTATTAACCCTTTCACACCACCAAAGGCACTGTTTGGCGACAATGTGTGTCACCACCAAAGGCGCCGTTTGGCGACCAGCTAGGGTTACCTAACTCCTGATATTCTCACTCTCTAATCTGATGAGACAGAACGCCAGAAAGAAATCTCATAGTCGGGTGATTCCCTGACCTGTGCTCACAGCCATTTTGCTTCATCAGTGCGCTGTTCAGTTAAGTGTTCTTTATCAATTTATTCCCATTGTTTTTCCATTCACTATGACGTCACAACCAAGCACTTCACGTACTCAGCCTCCCTGTACATTTACCACAGATCAGGTGCTGGAAATATTGAAAAGACGGTCAGTTGATACTGAATAAGATAAAGAACACCCAAATTGTGAGCAGCAAACATCTGGCCACTTGCAAGGGAGGGCTTGACCAAATTATCACAGGGCTGACTTTTGGAGGCGTGCCAACTGGCTGAGCAGTGCTCAGTGCATCACGCACACACACACACACACAGAGGCCCTTAAACAAGCTTAGTGTTGCTGGCTCTGGGCCAACTTTGTGTGCCTATCACTCAGTGAGAGAGGCCTTACAGGGGGTGAGTAACAGCCACGAGGTAATGAATGAACTGCAAGCCCAGCTGGCTTGCCATGAATCGAGGTCGAAGGGGGCGTGGCTGACTGACTGACATGTGTCAGAGGTCTGCTGCAGAGACGGTTTGGAGTGGTGAGCTCCACTCATAGACCTATCAAAATTCCTCTTCAGGTTATAGAGACCCACAGGCAAGTGATTGACAGTTTCTCATAGAAAATATTGCTTTGAACAGTGAGAGTGAAAGGGATGTATGTACATGTGCATGTGTGTGTGTGTGTGTGTGTGTGTATGTGTGTGTGTGCATGCATGTTGTTGTTGTGTTGTTGTCTTCAATTTAACGTCTATCCACATAGTGATATCAGACGGGGGGAGGGAGGGGGAAGGGAGGGGATCGGGAGGAGGAGGAGGGGAGAGGGACCGTATTGTGTGTGTGTATGTATTTGTGTCTCTTGGCTAAGGAAGAAAAAAAAATGAGCATTAACAACAAAAAACAATCAACTAGTCTATAACAAATGTCCTACAGGACTATGAGTAACATGCACGTGCATGTGTGTGTGTGTGTGTGTGTGTGTGTGTGTGTGTGTGTGTATGTGTGTGTGTGTTCCTTTTTTTTTCTTTCATGTGTGTACAAGTGGGGCATAAGAAAGAGAGAGAGTGTGTGTGTGTGTGTGTGTGTGTGTGTGTGTGTTCCCTTCTCTTTTTCTTTCTTTCATGTGTGTGCCAGTGGGGTGTAAGCAATTTGTTATGTGTGTGTGTGTGTGTGTGAGTGTGCGTGTGTGTGTGTGCATGTGCGTGTGCGTGTGTGTGTTTCTTTTCTGCATAACCTCATTAGTCATATCACTAATTATTCCTCTGAAT
Source organism: Conus betulinus (assembly GCA_016801955.1). Lineage (NCBI taxonomy): Eukaryota > Metazoa > Mollusca > Gastropoda > Neogastropoda > Conidae > Conus > Conus betulinus. The sequence goes on along the minus strand of JADBJO010000259.1, from coordinate 782,133 downwards.
GTTGTTTCAGGAGTGCTGGTGAACAAGGATGATTTTCAACCTGTGGACTTCTTCCAGCTCTTTTTCTGCTGTTGGGGTATGTTGATTTATTGCCTGTTTTTTCTTCATTTTTCTGTTGGATATTACATACTTTCTGGTCTTTCTTTTGTGAGTGGAGTATTTTTCCTTCTTTGTTCAGAGTTTGATTGCATGCTTTCTTCTTTTTTATGTTGACACTAAAGATAGCATTCAATTTTTTTTTTGCATTTTGCACTTAAAATTACCAAAAATTTGAAATGGTTGTTTTCTAACCATGATTAACATTCTATAATTTAACAGAAGTACAGTTTATTTCCTCCATTTCCAAAAAAAACAGCTTGAGAATTGGTTGCTTAGTTCCAGAGATGTCCCCATTTCACACATGCTGGTATGAAATAAGAGATTTTCTGAAAAATGGCTGGCGATGGGGATTTATGCAAAAATAGAATGTCTGGCAGTGAAAGGGTTAAAACATGAAGGACTTTTTAAAAGTCCCTGCTAAATCAGCCTAATCTCTTGTGCCTTAGGCCATCAATTCAAGCAAAGCATGTTGCTAGTGTACAGTGAATTTCACTGAGCAAAAGGAGCCTATAACAAAGGGCAGCTGGCTTCTTATCTGAAGGATGGTCACTTGCCACAGAGAACAGACTGGTCAGGTACATTGTATGTCAAGGCATTGTGAGGCCGCATACCTCATACTTATTTTGCCTGTACAATTACATACGGGGTGTTGACAAATTAAATGAAAATACCATGACTGCCATTGACAGGCATATCAAATCTCCTCGACCTTTTCCCCCCATTTTGAAAACGAATGCATATATATATATATTTCTTTTCTGACCGAAGGCACAGGCAAAGGGTGTATGAACAAGATGAAACAGTCGAGATGTGGTGGCATTGTCAAAGCCAAACCAAAGAATACAAATGGCATTGTAGTTCAATGAGGAGAAGGGCATTTTGTGTAGAAAGGGGATTTTTTTCAATGGCTTTGTCTGAGGCCACCTTGTAAGTGAAAAAAAAGCAACTGTGAATCAGCAAGACCCTAATGAATATACTGTGTTAATGACATATTTGTAGTATAAAGAAAAAAACATGTGAAGCATTAGCAAATATATTTCATCTAATTAGTGGAAAAATTTTATTCTCAAAACGGGGAACTTTCTTCTGTGTGTATCTGTCTGGTAGTGTACTGAGTGGGGACTTTCCCCCGTATGTCTGGTAGAGTAATGACTCTACTCAAGTATGCGTCTGACAGTGCTCATGAATGTATTCAACATGTTCTCTGACAACTGCTATTCATTACAATGAAAAGAAATTGTGCAAAACTCTTGATCTGCAATGTATTAAAATTGCAATTTCATTGAATAATATATCTAAATGAAAACTTATCACACAAAAAAAAAAAAAAAATTCAATGTTTACAGTTAACAAAAACCAAAAAAAAAACAGTGATAACAGAACAGAACAGCACAAAAAAAAGAGACAGAAGGAGGAGGCAGTGATACATATTCATTCGAGAGTTCTGTTTTTATTTACACACACATTGTAACCTGCTCACCAAATATTTTTTCCTCTTCATCTTCATCATCATCATCATCATTGGTGATCTTGTGTTGCTTCTGCTCCTCAAGGCGAATCTTCTCTGCCATCATTTTCAGTGCTTCTTCTGTCTCCTGGTGGCAAAACGGCAGATACAAGCCATAGTTTTTAACCATTGGCAGATACATTAAAGCAGGGCACTTTTTTAGATTGCTATACACATCTCACATTGTAGATGAGATTTAAAAAAAAAAAAAAGGGAGTTACACAGCTCAGCTGAGGGCTGACGTACCTCCAATCGATCCTGTTCAGCTCGATGATACTCATCAAGCTGGTGTTCCAAGAAGGCCAAGTTCCGGAACCTCTCCATGTAGGAATCGTACAGCTTCTGCAGGTCCACTTCTAACCGCTCATACTCATCCATGTACGCAGGTCTGTGAAAAAAAAAAAATCCAAGAAAAATTTCTGGAGTTTTTATGCCTATAGAATCTATATCTCAGAGAGATTTTCAAAACATTAACAGCATAGTAAGAGAATTCTCACATCACTGCTCTGAAAAAGTCATGACAAGATAACAAACACACACTGAAACAAGCTTGTATGTCTTTCATGATTTGAACAGTGAAACAAGTCCAACATGCCTTCCAGCATGGAGATATAAATATTACATCTTTTTTTCTGTTCTGAAACACTCATATCCTATAACAATAAGTGGAATTAAATCCCTCCTCCTCCCAATTCTCTCAAACACACCCCACCCCAAACTTGTTCTCTCACATGTCCATGAATCCATAGACACAGCATCTCTGGCAAATCATTAAAAGGCCATGAATCACAAGAGACATTTCTGTGATGTTCAAGGATATTAGTCCTTACATATCATTATCATCATTCTCATACTTATACAGCACCTATCATCAGTTAGAAAGCAAACTTTAAGCACATCACATTTCTAACCTACGCCGAAAATGAGGATAGCTTACACAGTCAGACTGAAAGGTCACCTAGGGTAGAGAATATCCTGTTTAAAATGCCTCTAACCCATTTGAAAGCAATTATCTCCTTCATCCAAACTGGCCACAAGTATGAGCTGAGGTCAAGCAGAAGGGAGAAGGCACACGGGAGGCTGGAGAGAAGAAACTGGGGTAATCCTGCTGTTCTTCTCTCAAGCTCCCTGACGCCTACCCTAAGATATGATAAACCAAAGAGACATTTTTCCTTTACTTCAAAACAATTAATGAGAACAGTGACCATGGTACAAAAAAGATCCAGCTCAGTTTAAAACTTGCTGATTTGGCTATACCCCACGCTTCCTTTGATTCCTAAAAATGGGACTGACAGAACTAAACAGCAAGACCTCTGCAGAGTTCTGAAAATTTGACAGAACTGTAAATGATGAGCAGGCAAAGTGGAGGACACTTCAGTAATAATATATCTAGTTTCCTTATCTACGCCCACAGTACATTGTGTAAAAATTATTGTATAGTTTGCATTGCATTGCATTGTGTAACTTTCCTATCACAACAGACTTGTCTGTGTGAATTTTAGACGGTCCTCTCTCGGAAAACGCTGCCATCATCACTTTTCTTCTCTCTCTCTTTTTTTCTCCTGTCTTTATGTCATTCTGTTCTTTAGCATTTTTCAGAAGAAAATTTACCTGGAACAACCCCGTATTTGCCATGGGTTCATGTACACACACCAAATACATGTTGCACAGACACCCCTGGTTTATTGTTTTTTTTTAGCTTAACAGTCAAATGGCAAGGGAAGATTTAACCTGTTTCATGAGATATCTGAACCATGACTCTGACCCTTCTCAAATCTGAGCTGAGTGCATTATCCACTAGATCAGAAATCAGTTTTAGACGTGGCTCAGGTATGAAAAAAAAAAAACACCCCCCAAAATAAAGGAAGAAAATCACGCACACACACTACACAGCAAGTCAACAGAAACCAAGATCCATACCACGGTAGTAAGTCCTCATCACTGACCACTGTATTCTGAGGCATGAAACTACCAACCTTACACTCTGTAATGTCTGCAGTCGTTTGTTGTTGCGCTCCAGCTCTGCTTTGCGTGCGTTTTTCGATTTTAGCCTCCAAGTTGGCTTCATCTGATGCAACATTGTCTAACATACTTATTGTCTTCTGGACCTCTTGCTGAAAACAAAACAAAAAGGCGGGAACTGTTAAGAATCAACAGATGAATCTTTCACCTAACATTTCTTCATGGAACCCACATATCACAAACCCACACTCACACACAGAGAGATGAGGACCCGTGTACCCCCTAAATACAGACTTTTCAGTCCTAATATGATACACTTCTCTAAAAACAGGTGCAACCCTACCCTGGTTACAAATGTTTTTTCAACTGAAAATCTTAAAAATAGCAAAGCAAACAAACAAACCCATACGATTCTTTCTTTTCAACTATACATTTTTTAACATCGATTTAATGGATCTATAAACAACTCACAACTTTCTCCTTTCATGCAAGTGGATTAGTCCTCCTCTTACTAAACAGTCATGCACAGACATATCTTCAATGGGAGAAACTGGTGAACCCTGAGTGAAGCCTGGGAGGGAGACTGTGAAAACATGAGATGTAAGAGACTGTGGATAATCAGTTTAATTCATTTTCATATACTATACTTACATTTTGCACCTAGTTTGAGAACCTAAGTGATTGTGTTTTTTGTTTTCATTGTCCCGAATATTGTTTTCAATCCAAACGCATCATGTTTTGTCTTGTAATTTGTCTAGAGTAATAATAATAATTTGTCTTTTAAATTTGATCAATTACATATCTTTAAATCCATTTATCTTACACACACACTACATATTGTGGAACAGCACTGTTTAGTCTACAGACAACCAACACTCACCTGCACAGCCTTGATGGACGCTTGCAATCCTGCCTCTACTTCGTTCAGCTCTAAAGATCTACCCACCACCTGTGTTCGTACTTCCTGAAATCATAAACATTATCATCCGGACAACTCTCACAGCTCCAACTTCCCTTTTCTCTCTTTCCTGTCCTATCTTTCACCCTCTCAAAATAGCATTACCATCTTACTTAAACCAGTCCCCTATTATTCTGCCATTTGGCCTGCATATACTGTTCAATAAAAGAAACAAAAACAACTTCACTACACTGATATTCACCTGATGATTTCCATTTAGTCTCAGTGGCAAAAATTTTTCAAATAATTAAATATGCAATGGCAAATGGTCAGCATCCAAACCCTGAAGCCAGTCACACAGTTATTAATTATTCATATTGCAACTCATTTTCTATTAATTTTTTTTTTCAAAACAGCTATTACATTTACATGAAAACAAACGTGAGCCTTTCATTTTTTTTAAAACAGCATTATTAATGTTGTCATATTCTTTTCAAACATACAATACATGGAAAATTCACTTAATGAAAACTGCACATTATTATACTGCCCTGCAATTACTAGAAACATGTTTCATATGCATGATAAAAACAAGTAAGTGGCAAGACACTGACAACTATTTCATAATGACCCATTTCTGTAAAATCATAATCCAAGTTAGAAAGTTTCAGGAACCATACAGAATATTTATGCAACATCAACTGTCCCCTTTTTCTCCTATATCCACCACAACTAGTCCAATATGAAACTGAAACTACTCCCATAGATAAGTTCATGCATTATTTCTTTAAAATTTCAGTGAAGTTTCTGAACAATGTATTTCAAATGACACTGCACATGAACTAACCCGCAGATCCACTTCCTTGCCCAACATATCAAACAGCTGAGCTCCCTTCACCGTAATTTCTGAGGCTAGGCGGCGAGCATCTTTCAGGTCACTGATCTGGGTGCAAAGAACAAAAAATGAGTCCCATTTCATGCAAAGTATTCTTTTTTTTTTTTAAGCCAAAAAATATGTACATGTGCAGACATCAATAAAATATTACGCAGATAGAGATAAAAGAAGAAACTAGAAAGCTTCTATGATAAAGAGAAGAAAAAAAACAATTATCAATACAAACACGCATTTTACATCCATAATAAAATTGAACAAAATGAATCATCTTCATGAACAGACAACACAGGAAAGTTTCAGACATGTTATGTATTTTGCTGGTGAAATTTTTTATATGACATATTTATTTATGCTAAAACTCATGTATATCATAAAAAAAAGATATAACTAATCTAAAACACCTAGGATCATTGTTCAACTGAAATATGGTTAAACTAAAGCTAAAGCACAAAATGGGTGTCCATGACTGGGTCAGTGCACTGTGTTGATTGTAATCATGCCAGTTAAAATCTGAAATCTATGTATAAGGCAAGCACTGTGTGCGGAGAAATCACTGAAAAAAAAAGAAAAAAAAAAAACCTACTTGCCTGATTGAGTCACTGAAGAAGTACACTGCTTTTAATAACTTGTGATCAACTGTCCATATTAGTCATTTTTTCCATTTTTGAGATGTTAAAATGACATTTGTGAATGCCTTGCCCTGAACCTTTAAATATAATGAAAAATACAACTTTCACACTCTGAATGAAATAAAATAAATGCATGCAAAAGAACAGCGCATCTATTCATTTGAGAAACTACTTATTGTCCTGAACTGACCTTAGAGGAGATATCAAAGGACAGATCTGAAGAGCTCTCTGGAGTCTCCAGATCTTCGGCTACATCAGATTTTGTAGCCCCATACAGCAGTGTTGTCACTTTCAACAACTCCTTCACAGCATAGCCATCAGCACCATACAGTCGTTTGGTGTTCATTTTGATGTGTGCTTTTGTGGCCTGGTCAAGAGCAAGAACAGCCAAGTTCAAACACTTTTCAAGGATCAATGTTAAAAGAAATGTCTGAACACTTGCTCATATCAAATACGGAAATTTTCATGTGGCATAACAGTCATTCACATTAAAAGTTTAGAAATTTAAACCTGAATATAGCAAAAAGTCACCCACCCCTCTCAAAAAGTTAAATACCATAACATATTTTCAAACAGATACATCCCTTCTGAACAGATAATGTTAAAGCAGGCCTTCACACAGATGCATCACTTTGTGTGCTGTAGATCTGGAACATAACATCTCAGAACAAGAAAAAAAAAACCAAACCTGCAACATAATGTTGATGTTAAAACCAACCAGCATTTCTTTGTCTTTATACGAAAATGTCACATCAGTGAATTAAACTGCAGTACTCTATAATTAACAACAATAAAAAAAAAACAACATTGAATACAACTGAACACCAAGCTAAAGAAATGTTTGTTGTCTGAAATGCACTATTGTAACGAACATTTCAGTACCTACTCATCCAGAAGACACATGTTGCTAATTATATGATGGATACCAGTGAAAAGCCATGAGGTAAAACTCAGAGCTGTCTTCTATGCTCTGCTGGTTTCAAAGTCATCAGATAACGAACATGACAGTATTCTACATAGCAAGACATGCACATTATTTCTCATTAAAGATGTTTGATAAAGCAAAATATACGTCTTCATCTTATGCTGTTAACATGTGTGGATCAGTGAAATTATGGAATGAATATGATGAAGATGACAACAAAAGTATGTAATGAGAAATGCAGTCATCATATATACTTTTCAAAGGGCCACAGTCCAATTTTGGGAGTTTTACCACACTCTAGTTAAGAAACAGTCATCAACAAGCTTATAAAATTCCTCTTTCTATTGAAAGAGATGTCTCAGCTATGTTTCAGGGGATTACTTTTAATGACAGACACATTTTTCTTTTTTTTTTTCTTTTCAGATTTATCTATTCCCATGGTGAGTTCACGTGTCAGGACCGCAGGCATTGGCAGGTTCATGGGTATATTGGACAGATGTGTGGAGCCAGAGACTGGCAATTGGCATGGTGGTAATGCAGAAGATGAGACAGTTAAACACACACACACACACACAAAGATTTAAGTAAGTTTTCTTATCGCTTTTTTTTTTTTTTTTTTTTTTTTTTTGCCCAAGTCATCTTATGAACTATTTAGATACGGCTGCAAAGTGAGGTGACTGCAGGCGGAAATCTAAACTAATTTTTAAAATCATTTATAAGGCTCTGCTGAAAAACACAGACAAATGAATCACAAGACAAAACATGACGCGTTTCGACATCTTATGTCTTCTTCAGGCAAGGTACACGACACTCAGGACAATGAAAGTGAATGAGGAATCACTTATCTTCATCCAATTCGGTACAAGATGGGCATCGAATGGATGAAGATCAACGCGCCATCTTGCGCCTAACTGGATGAAGACAAGTGATTTCTTGTTCATTTTCATTGTCCTGGGTGTTGATGTTTTATCTTGTGATTCATTTGTCTGCATTTTTTGGCTGAGTTTTATAATTCATACTTTAAAAAAAATTGTTTAGATATGAAATTTGTACATTTCACACTTATTAATAGTTACTTTCAAAGTGACTATAAAACGGACAGTTTTCATATCTGAATATTTTGTGTAGATGACAAGGGGACAAACAGGAACCACATAAAACAAACAGAAAAACAAGAAAAACACATAAACATCTGCAACTTTTTCAAAGCAATTTTTACAGGCATGTAAAAACAGAGCCAGTAAGCATTTACTATTTTTTCCTTAGCAATAGCAATCTTTACAGACACATAACAATGGACCCAGTAACTAAATTTCATATTGGAATACTTATGATCCTCTATCATACAACTTTAACTTCAGTACAAAAAAGCCCCACATGTTACCCCAACAGGTCAGTGCAACCTTGACTTCAATTCACAGAGCTGTAGACAAAAGGCCATCCAGAACAACAGCAGAGCCAACCTTACTGAGAATGAGTCATAAGTAGATCATGACAGCAAATGCAGGCTGTTCAAGGGGATAATGTGGCTCACTTTTGTCTATTAACAACTTAAATCCTCTGTTCCACTTTCAAGTTATTCAAAAAGGCCAGGTTCTTACTTTCTCTCTTGCTCTGGCTCCGTCTTTCTGTCCCTCTCTTACAAACACACACTCAGCTAATGAAACTCACCATAAATTCCGCAACAGATTTAATAAAAATTACTCTGTCTTGTTCAGTGTCTACATCTGGATGAATGTCTGCATTTGGGTCATATCTGCAACATACAACAAATGAAACAAAAAGCTTCATCCTACCATGTGTTACCAAAATATCAGCATGATTTCTTTGCGCCTACTCTTTTAATGACCATTTCCTTGATCTATTTTAGATACCAGAATATTTGTTATTGTATTATTTAGTTTGTAACTCACCTTTTGACCAGCCACTGCAGAACTTCAGCAACAAGAGGAAAGTTAGGTGTTCTGAAATTTTCCATCGAGATGAGACGATGGTATCCTAAAGCTCTCATCATCTCTGTGAAATCTGTAAAAATAGATGTATCTCTGAATCTATGGCGCATAAAAAACACACAGGTAAATCTACATTTACCATCATCTACTCTTTTGTGTGAAGTTAAGAACAGCATCTTTCTCAAAGTTGCATACCTGGCAATTAAATGCAGGTTTGAGAAAGCTGTTGAGCAGAAAAGCACACGGTAATAAATGTAGACACTGCCAAAACATCAATATGACATACAGATACACAGGTTGCAGAAGTTTCAAAACAGACTGACAGGAAATGTGAATTAAAGCTAACATATAACAAGGCATTGTATGTTCTCTTGACTTCTGCTCCTTCTTACATGTACACAGCCAACTTCAACAGGTGGAAGATTCTGCTATGCCTAGATGACTTGGGGCTTCTACTAGTTACAGAAAAGGAAAAAGCTGAAAACCCGAGACCCCCAGGTTGCTGTGATGCTACCTGTGCATTTGCAGGCAAGCATAAAGCTTTTTGGATGGAAGACGGGAATGGGGTAGTGGTATAAGAAAGACTTAATAATTGTAGTGTGATCATAAGATATGAACATACACACAGGTTAGACTAAAGATACTAAACAATATCAATATGATTATCGGGGAGCATGAATAACATTCTGACTTGAATAGTAAAGACAGCCATCTCTGTTAAAATGCCACAGCTTTCATTATTGCTTATTCATGTCTTACAAAGTTCGAAGACTGTATCTAAATCACACTGTAGGGACCAGACTCACCAGCTTGTTGTGAAGCCAACCCCAGATGACATAACGTCAGCAAGAACCTAGATGGGTGATGATGGGGTAAGAGTCAAATTAAATGTATGGAGGAAAGGGGTGGGGAATCTCCTATGAACAACAGTAGGGGGTAAGGGGACGGCAAGCTGTAGAGTAAAAAAAAAAATTGCCAGTGATGCCATCCTGGACTGGAGAGATCTAAGGATGGAGCTGTGACTGACAATCTCTGCATACAGGCTGTTCCACTCTGTGGCTAAGTGGGATTAAAGGTTCTTCTGCCTATAAGCTGTCTATTGCATCTATGTCTAGTATATCAGAGGATGCAACTGTTGGGTGCCATGGGATGGGCAGGCAATCTCTGGGAGTGTGTGTGTGTGAGTATGTGTGTGTGTGTGGTGTGTTTGTGTTGTGTGTTTGTGTGTGTGTGTGTGTGTGTGTGTGTGTGTGTGTGTGTGTGTGTGTGTGTGCATGTGCATGTGTGTGTGCTCTTCATGTCCATGGTAATGAGCCAATGGTGGTATTTAAAGAAGGCTGTGAAATGAACTCTCCTTTGCTCCTTCAAGTTGGTCACTGGTGCATGTTCATGATGTTGTGCACACATGAGATTTTCTCATTTATAGGTTGGCAAATACTAGGCATATGTGTATGTGTGCACATGAGTGTGTGTGTGTGTGTGTGTGTGTGTGTGTGTGTGTGTGTGTGTGTGTGTGTGTGTGTGCTATTCCCAGCAACTTCAATATTGCCTTTGAATTGATTATGGCCAGAAACCGAGAAACCCAGAAAGCTCTTGTCCATCAGGGAGGTGGTGCAGAGTTAGTGCGGTACAGAGGGAGGGGCGTATGTGGAGATGGAAGGGACGGGGTACTATGAAAGAAAAGCTTTCCAAATTCTGTTGTACATTATCAATTGTGTGTTCTAATCGTTAGGTGGTCTAGATCTAATGAAACCATTTTCGAAGGACTTCACCGAAGCAGCATATACTGAATCACTGCATGATTAATTCACTTGTAACTATAATAGATTTTTTACATCACATACTGTCAAAGGAACTAATCCTGGTAATCTCCTGCCTATAAAAGATTTACTTTGCATTAAATACTGACAAAGAACATATGAAAGAAACGTTTAATTTATTTGAAATCATTCTCTCAGCAGTTTCATACTCACTCCTGAGATCTCGAAAACTCATGCTGATTTTTTGGTACTACAGAAGTCACACAAATTTTACGCCTTGAGACGTGAGTTGTTTTCGATCTCAACTATTTGGTCATGCGCATTTATTTGTTCGGTTGTACGGTGACAGCCTAACTGTATCCCTACATCTCCCAAATTGTCTCCTCGGACATGATTGGGAATGGGTGCAATAGACTTGATAATATTTGGTCTAAATTTCGCGGTTAGCGTTTGTTTAATTAGGTTTATTTCTGGTGAGTACTGGTTAATAAGTATGTGTGTTTCCCTTCTTCTCCTATACTCTTTACTTCTTACTTCTTTCCGTCCGCTGAGGTATTGCTGGATCTCTATCTATCTATCTATCTATCACATCTATATATATATATATATATATATATATATATATATATATATATGGTAGAAATAAAAACACACATGGGGGGGGGGGGGGGGGGGGGGGGTGACGTTGGTGCCTTTCTTTAATATGTCCTTTGATTTGTCAAATTTTCGGTCTTACGACCTTCATCAGGACCTCTGTCAGCAGTTTAAGAACACCTTAAAACATAATTTAAAACGGTAAAAGCTGGGTGTAGAGGGCGAGGGCAGCAAATGGTCACAGCCTCTAATCATCATCATCATCATTACTATTATTGTTATTATCATCATTATTGCTGTTAATGACGAGGATTGATAATAAATCGAGAAATTGTAGGCCTACTTTTTACAGTGTCAAACGAATATTTTATTAAAATCATCGCGAATAGAATATGAAATCAATGGAAAGGGTGAACTATCACTTAGGCAAAGGGGGAATGAGAGTGAGGTGGGGGGGGGGGGGGGGGGGAGGGGAACTTGGGCGCCTAGACTCCGCTCCCCTTCCCACTCCCGGCATTTTCGCTTTTCATCTTTTTTTCATTTAAAAAAAAATGGATATAATTACACTTGCCACTTTAGAGTACAGACACCAGGTTATCTCCCAGAAGAGGCCTCCAATGCACGTGAAAAATTGACATTACCTTCAGCATAGGGGAAGGGGAGAGGCTGGAACTTCACCCCCCCCCCCCCCCCCCCCCCCCCCCCCTTCATCCCCGGAGCGTTTTCTCTGAATCTCTGAAACCCACCGTGTGGCACTCAGGAACTAGGAACTAGGAACTCAGTTTCAGCTGGGACAAAGTTACCCCCATCCCTCCATTAGTATTTGAACCGCCCCTATGTGAACATGTAACTGCTTTGAGCCAAACTTCTGCCACCGCCTATATATGAACATAATTCCTTTGAGCCAAATCTCTGTCTTTAGCCGTCACCACCACCCTTCCCCTTTATTTTTTTCAAACCCTTACCCCTTACCTTTGCCCACTTCCCGTCCCCTTTAGCCCCCCCCCCCCCCCCCCATCCCCCCTCGCCCCCGCTTTCCGATTCGCTCGTACCCCGTCACCTTACCCTCACCCCCACTCCGATTTGAAAATCTTCTTTGGGTGCAGAACGCTGCAAATGATTGTCAAGTTTCTGCTGTCAGATGTTTCCGCTACTGGTTAAAGATATTGAAAATGAATCATGATTGGTTACTACAAAAGCCGCTGATGATATGTTATCTTAACTGGACTCAAGGGACAGTATAAACTGGGTACTAAATGTATGTATGTGTTTGTGTGAGCTGGAGCGTTGTATCAAGGAATAGAAGTAGGACAAAGTTTGACCGACAATACATGGCAAATGGTGGAGAGGCCATATTCAGTCAAGGAGTGGGTTGGACATATATCCAAAGTTCAGTGACTTATATTCGTACTATTGACCTGTTTGTCGTTGATTTAAGGGGATATCTACGATTTGTTTTAACTAGTTGTTGACGTTCTTATCTCCGGAATTAGGGTATATGCTCTTCTTCTCTGGAGAAAGAAATGTATGTTACGATGAACTGCTGTATCTCATTCTGAAAGATGAAGGTTTTAGGAATAAAATGCGTTGTTATCCAACTTATTTTCAAGGAGTTCTGTTATAAGCTGTGTCTGCTTTGTTTTTGCTTATTAATGTAATTAAACAACGAGAGTGAGCTTCAAGCACCTGAAACTTTCCATAAACACTTACCCATTCTCTCTCTCTCTCTCTCTCTCTCTCTCTCTCTCTCTCTCTCTCTCACACTCACTCACACACACACACACACACACACACACACACACACGCACCACACACACACCTCACCACACCACACCAATACCACACACACACACACACACACGCACGCACGCACGCACGCACACACACACACACACACACACACACACACACACACACACACACACACACACACACACACACACACTACAGTTTGCCAGAGCTGTAATTACTCTCCTAACGAAAAAGCAACCCTCAAATACGAACTTGGGGTGAATTGCAACCCTCAAAAGTTGTACATGTGCAATTCCAAAGACATAAATCATATCGATAAAAAAAAATCTACTAATATTTTAGCGCATTGGAATTGTGACATCAGCACCTTAATTTTTCCCTGCCACCGACGCAATTCTAGATTGAATAGAGTAATTAAAAAAAAAAAAAAAAAAGAAAAAAAAAAAGCATCAAACGCAGAGAACATTGACACGTGTGGGCCTTGTGTGTAAAGTAAGCACCTGTTTATCACGAATGTTGTTTGCAGCAGTCCTTTCCTCCCGGCACAAAATCTGCATCATTTAGCGTTGGCCAATACGTCACACGATAATGACTGCGAAACACCACGCCTTCCAATGTATCACAGTGAATAACAACATGATATTTCGCGTCAGTACTTTGACACTATTGTGATGTCAGCCGGAAACAAAATTCAAATTCTCACAACTCAGTTGTACTAGGATGAAAATTACGGAGAGCTAGACAGCAGATGGTATTAGAAGTCCTTCCTGTGCAAGTGTTTTGAAGAGGAATGGAGAAGGAAGGGCAGAAAAGCTGGGGGCAGGGGGTCGGGGAACGAGGGTGAGGGGTGGGGGGGGGATGGGGGGGTGGGGTGTAAGATATCCAGGTCATGACACCTGGATGTTCTGGTGTCACTTTTTTTTTTTTTTTTTTTAAAACCCTTGTGGTGTCGGGATTATTTACGTGTCATTCAATTAGTCACATTTAGGTTTGACCTCAACAGTCACCAACGGTAATATGGTAGACGGGCATACCCATCACAGGACGGGGAAGAGACCCATCTAACACTATACGAACGAGACTAAAACGATATGACGTTAAGACAGCCGATGCCTTTGCTTCTTTTTTTTTTTTTTTTTTTTTTTTTTTAAATATTTTTTATATTTTGGCCGCGCCCGCGGGATTTAAACTCGCAACATCTTACCGGAGGTCCGGCGATCTACCAATTATCCCACAAGGCACCAAGGACAACGTGGCTGGGTGTTTCTCGTATTTTCCAATTATCGGTTAAAAGTAAAATGTATACTTTTGCAGCCAAAACTTTACCATATACCTAACTGCCAAACGTGATCTGTGATTGGGAAGGCTCATGGGCGTGGCACCTGGCTCATGCTCACACTGATCAGTTAGATTCCCATTCATCAGTCTTACCCGGTCCCCCTTCGTAATGAGTGCTACCTCTAGCGTATCCCATTAAGCTGCGTCAAGGAAAATAGGCGCTGTTTGTAACGTGATGTTCTGAATCCGATCATTTCGGGATTTCCGAACGGTATCCGATCTGATCGCTCTCAATATGCGAGTCTGCTACCCGTTACAGCTTCGTTCTCCTTTCGTTCATGCAGGGTAGGCTAATCCGATTGGGCATCCCCTTGTGTCTGCGTCTGTATTGCCTACATTTCTGGTCTTTGGAACGTCGGTAAATCATCCTTTAACGCGATTGATATGGAAGACACTTTGCAGGCATAGAAGTCCGCATGTTTGTCCGTATAAGCACGTGCGCGCGCACGCACACATGCATTCAACACAGGCAAAGCAGTGAACGTACACATACGGACACACACTCACACCTAAAGTGAGAGTAAGCAATTTCTTGTGGCCCTATCACATGTGCATGCACGCTTTATCCGTCCATCCCTCCCTCTTCACACACAGACGCGCAAACATTCACACTTGCGAACATACACACACACACACACACACACACACACACACACACACACACACACACACACACATGCATGTACACACATACCACAGGGAGGTGGAAGGAGAGAAGAGAGAGAGAGAGAGAGAGAGAGAGAGAGAGAGAGAGAGAGAGAGAGAGAGAGAGAGAGTATGTGTACTTTGCTTTCATTTTAGTCTGACAGTACCCCGCAGTAAGCTGCAACATAAAGAAAGGAGTTTGTGATAATTGTTTGAGATTCAGACACTTGAGTTTCAAACAGTATCTTAATTTGCATATTCATTTTACGCACAGACACACACACACGCACACACATGTGTTTGCATACACATACACAAACACAAACTACCTCACTCTGTGCGTGCAACCTTACTGAACACTACGATCTTTGTTTCTTTTTTCCTCACGTTTGTTGGTTTGTGTATTAGTGATCCAAGGACAAATTCATGTACTTCGCACGATGTTGATCGGATCAGAGGGCACGCGAACGTTCAATGTCGTTTCACAACATTATTACAATTTTTCCAGTGAACATGAGTAATGTTAAATTACTGTTTTCAAACCGGTAATTATTATCTATGAGGGAATATATATATATATATATATATATACATATACATATAGCTTGATAATTATTCAGGATTCCTAGAGTCTGGGGCACAGCTCCACCAAGGTAATAGTCCGGAAAGACAACGCTTGCAGTCACAAGCATATGCAGAAATATACTCATAACTCCTGACATTCCTGCATTTCAAACATTTATTTGCAAATCTCCCCCCCCCCCCCCCCCCCCCCCCCCCCCCCCCCCCCACTGGGGACTTCTTCAGGCAGCAAGCTCTTCTGTACACTGGCAATAAAAGTAATCCATGCCTCTGTCAAGAGTAGCCAGCTCATAGATACATTAGTGAACACAATAAATTCAAAACAACGAAAACCTATGCCTTATAAACAGCATGCACACACACACACACACACACACACACACACACACACACACACACATACACACACACACACACACACACGCGCGCGCGCGCGCGCGCACACACACACACACACATTCAAAGAATAAAATAGCAATAAAAAAGCAATAGAACATCTCATAAATAAGTTACTGAACACATCTTTAAACACAGAAAAAATCTGGGTCAAAAACATGCATGCACACACAGCTTACCTCTCTCCCCCCCCTCTCTCTCTCACACACACGCACGCGCGCGTATAAACATACAGACATACACAGGAAGAGAGAGAGAGAGGGAGAGAGAGAGAGAGAGGTGGATAAAGACGGGGTGGGAGAGAGAGAGAGAGAGAGAGAGAGAGAGAGAGGACACACTGACACTGACATTTTATTGAATAAACATATATGCATGTTCATTTCAAGGGGATAGCAAAATAGATATACCATTCAAACAATTCATAGCACCACGCATATCAACATTCGAACGAAGACAGGCCAATAATAAATTGTTGAAAATTAATCAACAGAATATCAATAGGAGCACGCACCAATAGTTAAGCCTTAGCATTTTCGACCCGTCAAAATAATTGTCCACTGATACTCCGTCGATCGTAATCAATCAAGAATCCCTAATCATAGAGGCCACTGATCAATATTGATAATCAGTCATCATTATCATTTGAATCATTTATCCTCAATGTTCATTAATTCGACTTAAATCGCTTATCCTCTCCCATATCCTATCCTCATATATACCATTAAAAAAATAAATAATAAATAAATAAATAAATAATAAATAACTGATCAATAGTCATCATCAGTCATCCTCCATCTTTGGTCATTTATCAATAATCAATCATCCATAAAAGCCACTAACATTTATTTACCGCCTTGATCTCCGATCAGTCTTCAGTTCTCGTTAATAACTGAGATCCTCAATCAATATTAATCAAAGTTTACGAGCATCCATCTATTAACTTCATCAATCCTACGGAATATTTGCCAGAGCTTAATTTGTCCATTCAAAGATATCATTCCACAGCATGAACACACACTGTCTTCGGTTCTTCCTCTTGTATCAGCTGTGATCTACTTCGGAAAACGTTGTACAGAAAACGTGAGACTTGTCTCACAGACATTTCATCGGCACAGGACATTACATACGACACACTTCCTTCAGCGTTATTGATAGCATTCACATTTTCTCTAAATACCTCCTACACTCTGCATTCAAACAATACATGTGACTCGTCTTCAATAGCTCCTTTGCAAACCGGACATAATAAATGTCTTGGTACCACATCTCTTCTGTATCTCAGTTTATGCACCCTTATTGGAGAAATGCCAAATCTAAACTTAACATACGCTTCTTTCTGACACCGTGATATCTCGTAATCCAAATAATGTTCTGTTCGTAGGAAATGCTTAAAGCTAGAATACAGTTCAAAACGTTCTGCTGATTCCAGTTTATCATGCCAGGTTTGTGCGTACTGATCAGCGAGTCTCTGTCTAAAAATATGAATGAAATTGTTCATATCGCCAACACTCTGTTGCAACCAAACCTCTCCAAATCCATTTACAAATAATAACTGTCTCACGTGAAACGCCCAAGTTTTTTTTTTGTCCCCCAATTCTTGAAGGTGGTGCAAACATATGTGTCTTCTCTAGTACATCGAGCTGTTTGCCGGACATGGGTATTGAGCTAAAAATAACAAATCATCAGGCAAACAACAATATCAAAAGATTCGTCGGGGATACAAAGTCTGGAGAAACTTAACTGTATTCCAAAGGTCACCCTTTGAAGCAACTTCTATTCCGGCTAGTTCATTGTATCTCAAAAACGAAAATATACGTGGGTACAATCACAGCCGAGATAAAGACATTTCTTGCCTTGGCACATATACACCGCACTAGTGGCACTCAAGAAGAATTCAGTAAGAACATCAGGAACATCTTACACACACTCTCACACTTCTGTGATAATCATGCTATCCGCAACATCCTTAGCATGTTCTACTGGAGCATTATTTACGTGTGGCAACTTCCAACACCAATTTTTCTAAGTACATTCCCCAAGATGTTACGATTAACTGTATCAAATGCTTTTTTAAGAGTCAACGTAACTGCATACACATATACTTAACATCCCCTGACTGCTCCTCACCACGACTTAACTTTCATGTCACTATGGGAGAATACAGTATGTACAAATATAGGAAATTGTCGAGAAGTAGAGGGCATAACTCGCGATGACTAAACGGGCCAGATCTTTGTTCTGGGCTCGCAGCAGAGAGTGGCTAAACATACATATATGCGTTATCTTCTGGCCCACTAGTGTGATAGAGCGGTTTATTGTTAACACGCCTGGAAACACTTCACCAAGTATAGCTCATTAGACCGACAGCTCCGCGTATACATTGTCATGATGAGTATCATAGTCTCTGCCGGTCTATGTGTAGAGGGTACAATAATGGCTACAGTTCCACACCGCTTGGATAATCGTCCTCGTTTCAAAAGAATATGATTACAACAATAACACATGCAAGGAAGTGCATGATGCCAATCGAGTATAGTGCTTTTGCAACAGTTCCAGCCTAAAATAGCCATCAGGTCGCAGAGTTGACTTTGCACATTTCAGAGAGGCGAATGTCTTCGTATGTATAGTCTTCCTTGTCAATCTTGGACTCACTAGATACGAGCTCATGCACAGATACTAATATGCACACTTCATCACTATCTTTAAAGTTGTCCTCATAGACAGAGAGTGCTAACAGAAGTGAAAGTACAGATCGAAATGCGCGATAGACGCATTCACGTCGTGCTGATGCGTTTTTGTATGTGGTTGGCATTTTGTGCATTTGCGTATATTAGGAGTACCTGCTGATTTCACCTCCATAAGCTTACCTGAATGCATTTATTTCCAATATTGACGCTAGCACCTGAGTTTGAGTGCTTCGTTTTATATGTGTTTATGTAATTAATCGTTTGAAAGCAAATGCTTGTACTGGGCGTCGGGCTATTTGGCACTAAGCAATTACTATATTGAGTTTTGAGCGGCGGATTTAGGACTTTACAGCGATTAAAATAGTTCGTCCACCACTATGTCTCACGGGTCACTTATTTGGGGCTAGCTAACTTCAAATTCTCTACCCAGAAAAAAACTTGCCGTGTGACCCCCCACGACCCCATTATGGACCAGAGGGCTTGACGTTCTGCCCGGAAAATTTTACGGCTTCATGCAGTGCCGCTGTCTTTAATCACCAGGTAGTTAGATGCAGACGACAGCATCGGTTCAGCAGAGGCAATGTTGTAAAAGAAACGTGTTGGCAGTTCAACTAAGATTTGCTGAAAAAGAGAGACGTTTGCCACAGCGGGTCTGCGAATAAATTGAAAAGCAGTCATCATAACAAGTCCAGTACGATTTCTATTCTGATACACGTGCGTCTCCATTTTCCTTTGTGTCCGGACCAGTTTCGTTGTGAATTTATTGTCACGCTCTATCGGGCATGTGCTGTGGAGTTAAAAACAAATTTTCTCACCCAAGGTTTAGCTCCAGATTGTCGCACACTTTCAAGTCACCTTTGAGCGAAATAGAAATAGTGCATTACAGCTAGCTACGCCGTAGGCACTACTGACTAAGTAAGGTAACATGGTCACATTTTGCGTAGCAGCTCCAGTCTACATGCGGCTCGGCTGCGTATCAGTAGTGTGGTAAATCGGACACGCACTAGCAGAACTGCAAGGAGAAGGCGCTACATATGACATTCACTGTATCATCCTTGAGACGACGACGACTCTGTTGATCACACAGAGTACAACACATGGACATGCCATCCAGACTCGATAGCGTGTCTCGCCCTGTCAGCTCAGTGTTGCAACATGGTGAGTGTGTGGTCCCGTCCTGCTGCATTAAACAGTCATCGGCATAGGCATATAAAAAGTCACGACGCACTGCAGCTATCGAAATATTTGACATTATTAATCTGGCAAAATCGCACTTGCTTCAAAGGACTGCAGATACAGGATTAACCGGGACAGAAGATAATAAGGCAGAACTACGTGAGTTGGCTGTTTGATAATAAGGGGCTATCTGGGAGGAATGGGCACACCCGTATGCACTCACAAGCTAAATTATGCATCGATAATCGTTAGCGTAGAAAGTTGGAGTATCACATACGGTTTTAAAAAAGATGACAACGTTAATTAGTACGGATGTTCATCTCTGTGTATGTACGATCCATATAGGGTCTCGTGAACGACTGGCGAATGGAAACGTATAATCCCGCATTATTCAAGCACGACACCAGCTGTATCTGACAACCGTGGGGCAGCTAAGTGAGAGTTTGCGACCGCAGGACTAATGGGTATTTGGAATGAAGTCTGGCGAAAGACAATCTAAAATAGCTGTGATAACCTTGAGTTGCAACTAACATAGATTCTCAGTAAAACAAAGGTAAGATGATCAAAGTGCTGTTCAAAGCTAGTGTTCATCAAATCAGGGTACAGAGGTACTTGGAGAAAGCACAAGGGGCGCTTCTGATAGGCCGAGTTTAAGCAATGCGGCTTCACATCTATCTTGTTTGGGATTTTATACCAACAAACGGGTCTCCTTTGACCTAAGAGACGATTCCCAAAGTGATAGTTAACTGGCTGTGACAGTAATTCTCGGTCGGCCTAGCTACAAAAGGGCTGAATCATGATTTTGCTAATTTAAATGTGGTGTGAGCTTGTGTCAGGTGCGGAGTGGGGAATGTGACCACATATCGGCAGTGAAGAACAATTAAAGTCAACAAAAAAAAAAAAAAAAATTGTCAGAGCGCTGTGTGTAGCGATTGTGGTCTCGCTGTAAGTTGGGTGTGTATGTCAGGGTCCTGATACTTGAGTACAGACCTTAGTCATTTGTGCGTGCATTTTGCGTCTGTGACGTGGGGCGGGATTCTGTCTGGTAGGTTCTAGATGCGATCTATTCCTGAGAAGTTGAAACTGTATCGACTGCATGCAAGGCGGTCGAACGAGTAAGATGAACGTGCGTAGTGGCCTTCTTAAGGCGCATGGCTGAATTGATGACGCAGTAAGTTGACCAAGACGAAGTGTCTGCTGGTGCGCTTGGGTAGGTATGGACGTTCGCTCCGATCCAGTTGAGCGTACTACCCATGGAATGTACCTTCTACTCCAGGTGTATTCTAGGTCTATCTCATGACTGTCAGGTGTGTAAAAAAGTAGGGACGCGGAACGGGGCAGAGTCCTGGGAGCTCTGTGGTGTTGGGCATGCCATTGTCCCTGTCGTCAAACTGTCCTCGTGAAACGGCCGTTGTTGACAGAGCCCACCACTGTCATCCTGTCTTCGACTTCTAAATTTGATTAATTTAGAGCCACGGTAAAACCTGTATACCCTTCCGCCTTCAGTCTTTTTTAATTGCGTGGTCGTGTTTGGTTTGCTTTTCTGACCCAGTCTGTATACGGAGGAGAAATCGTCTCCAGACCAAGTTTTTGATGAGTCATGCTGATTAAGTAATTGGACGAGAGTCTGTTCACAGTCCTCCCCTGTCTCATCCATGTCTGTTTTCCTCTGGTAGTCCATAGAATACAATATTGTCCTTTCTCAGCAATGTGTTGAGTCGTTCGTTTTGTTGCTCCGTTTGTTCTAGTCTATATTCTAACACTTCAACATTTTCTTTCAAACTACAAATTTCTTCTTCTCGATTCTTAAGCTGCAGCAATATCTTGAAGTTGGGCGGACATAGAAGAGACGTTTGAGAAAAGAGACTGCATGTCAGTCGCTGCACTGTCGAAGCGGTGATCAATGGATATCTTCATGTCTGTCAACATTTCTTCTACTGAGGGACCGGGATTTTCTTCAATGTCGCCAGAAAGACATAAGAAAAGTCCCTGAAGAAGGGTGACATAACTTAGTTGACTAATAGACTGTTTATACACCACACATAGTCACTGACCTTTGATTTACCGCAGCCAGAGCAACACACGAGCAACAACACTGACATTTGCTGACGTTTCCTCCCCACCAGTCATACACACACTGCACAAGTCCGGTTTCATGTTCAATGTGCACCACATAACGGACTGCCAAAAGAAAAACCACACCACCGCACACAGTAGTCAGAATCATGCGATACGACAAGTCCGTGAAAAAATCCCATCGTGTGAAAGGGCAATACGGTTTTGCATTCCGGAGCCTGGCCGACCTTTCACCTTTCTTTTTCAGCAGGCTAATAAGT
>JADBJO010000259.1:752500-755000 GCA_016801955.1 Conus betulinus | reverse complement strand
CATCCTGTTCTGAGACAACTTTTTAATCTGCGGCAGCTAAGGCAATAATGGTGGCGATGAAACAGGACCACGTTTTCTCATAATCTGGCCACTGTGTCCCCTCCCCACTGTCTGACCTGGCTGCAATTGTTGCTGTGGACGTGCTTGTAATAATATGCTCTTCAGACCCCGACACGAGACGCACGCTCTGCGGCATTGTAACTGCTGTATTGTGCGAAGCCGTAATGTCTGATGGAATCGAAGATTTTGTTGCTGAAGTGATGCTGGGGTCCTGTAGACCATTGGAGAATTGTGAGCCATTGATGTTCTGTGGACCTCTGGTGTTCTGTGAGCTTCCGGTGCTGTCTGGGACAGCGGGGTTTGTTGCTGGAGTGACGTTGACGTGCCACTGGCCACTGGAGATCTGTGAATCACTTGGGTTTTGTGCGATTGTGGGACTTGTTGAAGCAACACTGGGATTCTGTGAGCCACTGGTGGTCTGTTGAACACTGGAGTTTTGTGGGACATTGCTGTTTTGTGGGATTGCAGGGCTTATTGGTGAAGTGAGACTGGAGCTCTTCGGACCATTGGTGTCTTGTGGACTACTGGTGTTTTGTGGTTCACTGGCGTTTTGTGGTTCACTGGTATTTTGTGGGAATGTGGGGAGTGTTTTCGCTTGGACACCAGTGCATTGCAGGATTGAGGTGCTGCTTCCTGAACTTACACTAGTGTGTTGTGTGGAAATGGGGCTTGTTGCTGTATTGACATCCTTGTTCTGTGGGTTTTTTGGTAGGACTGAAGTGCTCGTTCCAGAAGTGACTACAGTGCTTTGCGGTACTGTGGTATCAAATGGGAGTGTGGTGCCTACGGCTGTTCCAACACTGGTGTCTGGTGTATCCGCCATGAGCTCGCCTGATGTGGTGTGACGGGGTGCAGACTGTCTGACCACGTTGTTCAGGTTTGGAGCAGCATGTGTGGCTGAGGTACTTGGCACCGCCAAGTATTTGGACATGGATGGTGCTGTCTGCGGATAGTGCTGCGTGTGGGTGCTGCTGTGTTTGGGGTTGTCAGGGCATTTTCGGACGTCATGGAGTTCAGGTTAGTGGTGTGTTGTTGTCTTCTAACCAGTTATCCAACGCTTGGATCAAGTTACGTCTTAGAGGAAGCCATGAATTGTCCCGACCATGGTGTCCAGGGTTTGCAGGGTCATCGAGAGTAATGGGAAACATGTCCCCTAATTCTATCGTATCCTCTGCCTCAGC
Source organism: Conus betulinus (assembly GCA_016801955.1). NCBI lineage: Eukaryota > Metazoa > Mollusca > Gastropoda > Neogastropoda > Conidae > Conus > Conus betulinus. The sequence continues at coordinate 753,759 of JADBJO010000259.1, read as the reverse complement.
AGGTGGGATAGACAGGAGTCTCTGCGAGGTGTCCGGCCTCCTTGCCTACCCAAGGCAGTGGTGTCTCGTGGGCTGTGGTTGAAAAAGGATAGAGACCAGTGCGTGAAGTTGGGCTCGGTGAGCAGAAGGGTAGTCAAGCAGATGATTGCCCCCACTACCAGCACAGCCAGGCAGGCCAGCACCGCAGGCACAGAGGCAGCGGGCATAGGCTCCACCCCTACCGGCCTCCCCTGTCTGTCCCCTCTGGACATGAAGTGTCTGGTGAATCGGTGGACTGGGGTGCTGGTGTTCAGCGTTGGAGGAGGCTGTGAAGAAATATTGACACTGCTGGTGATGTTGCTTGAGGCACGGACTGCCAAGTCCACGGTGTAGATCGGGGACCAGATCGTGTGGCGGCGGTCATCCAACATGTAGGACACGAAACATCGGTACTGTCGTCGCTCGTCACTACCATTAATGTGACGCGTTAGCACCGAGCCCCACGGCAGGTCACAACGGAAACTGGGCGGTGGTGAACTGGATCTAACAGAAGCTAGGTCGGAGGAAACATATGTCCACTGGGACAGGAGCGAGTCCCTGAAGGTCCAAACAAAATGCACCGCCAGGGTGCTGTACACACGGCAGGTAAGAAAAAGAACAGAGCCTCTATTCGCCGTATTAGACCTGGCATACAGCTCGACCTCTCCTGGAACCATCTCCAAACTCGTTGACGCTTTTGACATGTGAGTGTCAATCTCCTCTGTTTTGCATGTATACCTCCCCGCATCGCGACACGTGGCCGTAGGCATGGTGACGCTGTAGAAGCCCTGCATTATGCTGCTGTTGGTAATTAGCTGATGACAACTCACGTCACGACAGCCACAGTACTTCATCATTGTTGAGCTCACCTGAAAAGTTCGAAAAAGAGGACAGTACTGGCTGCCCAAGGTCGTGTTACCACAGTTTTGATAATCCAGATACCGACATCTGTAGAGACTGACCTGAAAGTAACGGTTCAGGAATTCCGTGGACTTATACTCTAAGAAACATGTAATTCGAATGGCTACTCTGCTGTTCATGGCCGAAGAGGAAGTGGTGGAACGTTTTGGAGAAAGTGTGCCGTTGATGGAGATCTTCGTGGATTGAACCGGCGCCACATAGCTTGCAGAGAGAACGATGAGCCAGGCCACATGAATCATAGTGAAAGTCCGAGATTTTGAGGTTGATTATTAGGGGTGACGTCCACCAGTAAAATGTATGCTTTTCAAGCAAATGAGCTA
>JADBJO010000259.1:745000-747500 GCA_016801955.1 Conus betulinus | reverse complement strand
GTGTGTGTGTGTGTGTGTGTGTGTGTGTGTGTGTGTGTGTGTGTGTGTGTGTGCGCGCGCGCGCGCGCGCGCGCGTTCCTACATGCCTGCCTGCGTACAAGTGTGTGCATGCTTGTGTGTGTGTGTGTGTGTGTGTGTGTGTGTGTGTGTGTGTGTGTGTGTGTGTGTGTATGCGAGTGTGTGTGGTGAGCACGTCCTTAATCTAACAAGGAAATATTCAGAACAAGACAACAACAATAAGATGCAAAGCATATAAACGTACTCCCAATTTATCCTGAATACGAGTGATATATTCAATAAAGAGGAAAAACCGTCTTGAGCTGGTGTAACCGTTAGTAATGGCTATTCTGGTAAACATCAGCCATCATCTGTGACCTATAATGAACATACTTACAAATTTTTAAGAAAGATCGGCCAAGAACTTTCTGAGATTTTCCATCAAGAAGAAAACCATTATGGGCCATTAGTGAAAGCTATAACGGTAAACTTAAACATCGGGCATCATCCGTGACCCATAATGAACATACCTACAAATTTTCAGAAATATCGGCCACGTACTTCCTGAGATATTCCATGAAGAAGAAAAACATCGGGCATCATCCGTGACCCATAATGAACATACCCATAGATTTTTTTAGAAAGATCGGCCACGTACTTTCTGAGATATTCCATAAAAAGAAAAACCGTTATGGATCGTTTTAACCATTAGTAACGGCTATAACGGTAAACTAAAACGTCAGGCATGATCCGTGAACCATAATGAACATATCTACACATTTTCAGAAAGATCTGCCAAGTACTTTCTGGGACATTTCATAAAAAAGAAAAATATTATGGGCCGTTACAGCCGTTAGTAACGGCTAGAACGCTAAACTAAAACGTCGGCCATCATCCGTCGCCCATAATGAACATACATACAAATTTTCAGAAAGATCGGCCAAGTACTTTCTGTGATATTCCATAAAGAAGAAAAACCGTTATGGGCCGTTACAGCCGTTAGTAACGGCTATAACGGGGTAAACTAAAACATCGGGCATCATCCGTGATCCCATAATGAACATATCTGCTAATTTTCACAAAGATCGACCAAGTACTTTCGGAATTATTCCATAAAGAAGAAAAACCGTTACAGGCCGTTACAGCCGTTAGAAACGGGTATATCGGTAAACTAAAACATCGGGCATTATTCCTGACCCATAATGAACATACCTACAAATTTTCAGAAAAGATCGGCCACGTACTTTTTCAGATATTCCATAAAGAAGAAAAACCGTTACAGGCTCTTACAACCTTTAGTAAGGCTATAACGGGGTAAACTAAAACATCGGGCATCATCCTTGACCCATAATGACCATACCTACAAATTTTCAGAAAGATTGGCCCAGTACTTTTGTCTGGAGCGAGTGGAACACATTTTGACCACGGACGGACGGACGGACAGAGACACAGACAGCACTTCTTCGTTCCTATTCTAAAGTACTCCCTGTTCTATTAGAACTGAGAGTACAAATATGGCCCTGTTATTGTGTTTCTGACATGTGTGTGTGTGTGTGTGTGTGTGTGTGTGTGTGTGTGTGTGTGTGTGTGTGTGTGTGTGTGTGTGTGTGTGTATGGTGAGCACGTGTGTACTTGCTTGCTTCAACTGAAAGTTCATCCATATTATTTGACACCAACCCCCCACCCCATCCTCTTGTTTCAACAAACACAAAGCAAAACACACACACACACACACACACACACACACACACACACACACACACACACACACACACACACACACAAGAAAAGAAAAAGGAGGAAAGAAAAGAAATGAAAAAAAAAGTAAATGTAACGTAGACACAAGTAACTGTAAATACGATGCAAATGAATACGCTAACCAAACGTAAAATAATAACAAATGTTGAACAACAATATCTCACCACAAACAGATGACGGGGCTTCGAGCAGCAAAAGCAACGTCACATATTTTTTTTTCTATTATGTAAAACCTCATGTGAGGAAGACTACTAAGAGAAAGCATGTATAAACAATGCCAGATCACCGAGAAACTGAACTTTTTCGTATAATTATGTTCTGTATTAAACTGAGATTGGCTACAAATTCCTCTTTATTTGTTCAGTTGTTTGTTTGATACCTGCTTCCTGTTCTTATTCTTTGGTCCTTTCGTGAAGCAACGAAAGAAAAAAAGGTCAGATGCCGGGCATGAAAAACTTTCGTGAAGCAATAAAAAAAAAAAAGTCAGATGCCTGGCATGAGAAAGTATGTGATCGCTTGAGATTTTTCAGCGATAAAACAGTGTGCCCGTGCACTAGCGTGTACGCACGCGCGCGCATATGTCCTAAGCAGGCCTCTGTGTGTGTGTGTGAGGGGGGGAGGGGAGGGAGGAGGGAGGGGAGAGAGACGGGGGGGGGGGGGGGGGGGGGGGGGGGGAGGACTAGTTATATAGGCAGGTGTGAGATCGTTTTATGGGACGACAGCTGGACTCACTTCACAAGACGAT
>JADBJO010000259.1:725000-740000 GCA_016801955.1 Conus betulinus | reverse complement strand
CATACATACAAACCATACAAAAAAACCTAATGACACACCTGTCTACGTAGACATCAAAAGTAACCATCCACCCTCCATTCTAAAAACCATACCTAATGGTATAAACAAAAGACTGTCTAAACTGTCATGCAATGAGAAAGCATTTAACAGTGCAGCAGCCGAATACCAAGAGGCGCTGTATAAAAAAAGTGGTTACAACTACAAATTACAATACAACCCAGATAACAACACGAACAGCAATAAGAAAAAACAGGAAAAGAAAGATTATATGGTATAACCCTCCATATGATGGAAGAACAAAAACTAACGTAGGAAAAGAGTTCTTAAGAATCCTTACAACATCATTCCCAAAAGAACATGTTCTATCTAAAATATTCAATAAAAAACACCATCAAGCTATCGTACTCGTGTATGCCTAACCTTAAAAATATAATTGATTCTTCCAATAAAACCAAAAGCAATACAACCAAGAGGGTGACGAAAGGACATCTTGTAATTGCACAAAAAAGGACCAGTGCCCTCTGAATAATAAATGTCTCTACAATAATATTGTGTACCAAGCTACAGTAACAACGGACAGTGATAAAGAAACATACATAGGGATCACGGCTAACCGTTTTAAAACCAGATATGCAAACCACAAACAGTCTTTCAAGCAGGAAAAATATAAAAAAAACCAAACAGAATTAAGCAAATATATTTGGAAGCTTAAAGATAAGAAAATAGATTATAACATATCATGGAAAATTATAAAAAGAGAGCAACACATACAACAACATTTCTAAAAAATGCAATCTATGCACTACAGAAAAGTGGCTGATATTATGTAAACCCCATCTAGCATCTCTGAACTCTAAAGTAGAAATGATAAACAATTGCAGGCATAACGTGCCACACGTACAGTGCTCACGCGCCCACACAACACACTATATAACACCGGTGGTGCGCCCAGTTTGTACCCTGAGGAGAGCTTTATATACCACACCACCCCACCTAACTAACCACACAACCCCATCGCCTCACTCATCCCCTCCCTTCACCCTTTCACGCAACCCCCCCCCCCCCCCCCCCCCCTCTTCCTCTCCCATAATCCCCTCTGTCATTTCCTTCTGTCGGCCATTCTTCACAGCATACCACATGGACATCAGATAAGTCTCTCTTCGTTCTTTATTTGTACTGTCCTAAATGTTAAATGTGATCCCTTTTTTTTTTTTTTTTTTTCACTTGAAGAAGACCCAAGCGGCCGAAATGCATCGTGTCTTGTCCTGTACTTTGTTCGTCAATGTCCTCGGCGGCAACTAACCCCCACTCTTTCTAAATTTTGCTTCGTTCTCTGCCATCAGTCGCTCCATTTTGAAATTTCAAAACAAAACAAACAAACAAACAAACAAAAAAAAAAAAAAACACGCAGTCGGCCGCACTAGAGAGCAATTTTTGTGCTTGTCACAGCTTGACAAGAAATCACAATAGCCAGAAATAATTGGTGTCTGGATAAGGTCTTAAAAAGAAAAATGTTGATTAAAAAAAAAATTCTCCATCATTTCAGCCTCAAGTCACAGATGTGTTATCATGTCTTTGTGTGTACAGTCAAAAGTTCTTTATCATTAGCGGTACACATTAGTCTCTCTCATGTATAGTTATTAGAATGGCACTAATAAGGTCTGAAATGTGAATGTTCACATTCTGTGAAACAACAGAAAAGGAAGATTGTTGTCACAGCTGGACGAAAAAAAAAGTATTCTCAATTTCCCACATTCTGTGAAACAGAAAAGGACGATTGTTGCCACACTGGACGGAAAAAAAATCTTTCAAATGTCACACTCTTTGACGGAGGAGAAAAGACCAATTGTTGCCACCACAGTTACACGAAATAAAAAGAAAACTCAACTATGAACAGTGAAGAGAAAGATCCCAAAAGAGAAGTTTCTTTTTCATCGTCGTAAAATAGGCACCCAAGTACATGTATGTGCAGCAGTTCTGTCCGACTTCTTATTTGATTCTCTCCGATAGGTCTCTGCACGTGCATCTACTGACTTTTATATGTATATTGTATTTTGTATTTCTATGTAGAAGCCAGGATGTCGCACACGTCGGCAGCGCAATTTTGCATTCTTCCGCTAATATCTTTTTCTGTTTCGCTGGATTTCTTTCAACTTCATGAATAATTTCAATTTTTCGCTTCAAAGACAGAACTTTGTGACGTATAGACGCCATGATGAAATGACATGTTAAATCAAAGCCTGACACACATCGGTACCCTCCCTTCCCCTTCATCCCACCCTCATCCCTCTAGCATATCTTCTCCGTCTACAATTGCTGAACTTGGCCCGATGTGAGTCGACTGCCCTGCTTCGACAATCACAGGCACTCGCTTTACAGGACATTAGATTACGATTTTATCGCTCACGAATTACAGAGGTGAGGTTTAGCATGCAACAAATCTACAGTTGGAAATACTGTGTACTTTTGATCTACCTATGTGAAGCTGTGCAAGTAATATGAAATGAGCTCAGGAATATGCAGCTAATCGAAACGTGTGATTTCTATTTAGCGCAACACAAAGAAACCTTTACATTTCATGTGCCATGCGGACACTCCTCCATATCTCTAGAATAGCCAGTGACCGAATGAAGCAATACATATCGCAGCGAACTGACCAACCATTTCCAAGAAATCGTTCCCGAACACAAAAAGTAACCACTTCGCTATATCCGGCTTGAACTTTTCACAGGGCCGAACACATGATTCGCCATAGGCGGCGACTTCGTTATAACCGGCGTGATCGCCCGTGGGGATCCCAAAACCATTTCGTTATATGCAGCATTTCGTTACATCCGACTACCTCCGACGTATTTTTTAGTCATGTAAAGAAGGATCTTTGCAGGGACCAATCCTTTTGCTTCGTTATATCCGGCATTCGTTATATCCGACCTCGTTATAGGCGGCTTCGACCGTACACACACACACACACACACACACACACACACACACACACACACACACACACACACATGAAAGTAACTATGAAACGCCATACTTCTCTACGATCTCTGAACTACATCAAAATCAAATACCAGCATGAGCTCAATAAAATAAACAATTTCTTACATGAAAATGGGCTTTCCCTTCCAACAGAAAAAACTCACATGATGCTCTTCAGCTCTGGTTATGATCCAGAAAAGCTACCAAAATTTACATTGGATGGAATCATTTTAAACTATGTTAATAACGTTAAATTTCTAGGAGTCATATTCAGTAGCAAACTTACGTGGAATGCTCACATTGATTACATTCTAAACAAAGCAAGGGAAACCTAAACGTTCTTAAAATTATAAATAAACAATCCTGGGCTCAAGATTCTTGACATTAACCATCTTAGCAAACGCTTTAGTTCGTTCAAGACTTTGCCATGCTCAAGATATTCTTTTTAATGTACCTTAATATATTTTAAACAAACTTCAAAGTGTTGATTGCACAGCTTATAAAATTGCCCTTGGAGTCCCCACACATAAATCAAATTTACGGACATACAATGAGGTAGGCGTTTTTACCACTCACAGACTTCCGAAAAGCTTCTGGTTCAAAGTTTATTTTTGTAAAGTTTCTCACACACACACACACACACAAAAATTGTTCTCAAGAGGTATGCTTAGATTCGGAAAAGAACTTTGGAAAGCGTGCTCAAAACATACTTTCAACAAAATCTATCTGTTCTTATTCTTGCGATCTTCTGAGAAAAACTAATATAGATCAAAATAACATTGCTAATTTCCAACGCTTTCTCCAATGCCAAAAATGGGAACAATCAACAGCAATCTTTGATATAGAATACACAGATTTATCAAAAAACAAACAAACAACAAACAAACAACAAAAAAAAAAACTCACCTAATCTTTTAAAAACTCACGAATGCTCTCATTTTTTTTTTTTTTTTTATGATTTTTGATCATTTAAAAATATATACGGATGGTTCAGTGCTTGATAATTCAAATTCAGCTTTCGTAGCAGCTTTCGTAATCCCTAGTTTATAAATAAATTCAAAAGTTATTTTATCTTGGTAACAACTTATCTATATACAGTGCAGAACTTTTTTTTTTTTTTTTTTTTTTTTTTTTTTCTGTCCCAACCCTCTGCGCCACCTCAGAGGCAGTGCACCCACGCCGCTCATTCCGACACCCTGTCCACAGCCACGGCCTGGTCGGCCCCGCCGCAGCCCCGGCACCGGCAATCCATAGGGAGCAGTCAATGTCAAGTCGTCAAGAGGCAACCCACCGGAGGAGACACTGCACTGCCGCCGAGTCACTTCAGTGGTGTTCAGTGGCGCCTGTTCTGATCTAACATACGCAGGACACCACCACCTACTAAGCCCCCTACTGACGACAATAATTGCTTAGTCGCGGAGCCGGCGTGAGTGAGCTCTCCCTCCGGAGGGCGCCACCACGTCCGTCCAACGACAGCCCCCATGGACTCGCCGATACCGGTGACCCCGACGGAACCAAACCAAGGCCACAGACGTGGAGAGGACATCGAAACTGAGGTCACCATGAGAGCAGGGCATGAAGGGCCACAGAATTTGAGACTTTTTTTTATGCTGATCGATGAGAATGAGGATGATTATAATGATGCTACGGATTTCCATTTCGGTCTGAGACTACATGACAGGCTGTACTCTACGCTTCCTTTCATAATATATCCCGGCGTCAACCAGGCCCGAGAGATCAGACACCTGCAGTGTTGGTCAGGAATTTTGAGCAACACTCTCAGAAACGCATCCATTAAGTGGATGAAACTCGACTGTGTGGTCCCAGTCTTCCCAACTGAGTCCGCAGCAGCAAACTCAACTCTGGGTAGGAGCCGGTCGGGGCAGAAAAACCCACATGACTTCTGATGGGATTCGAACCCACGACCTCCCAGCCGGGAGTCCACGACGCTAACCACTTCGCCTCGGCGGCTGGTCAGTGCAGAACTATTTGCTATATTGAAGTCCTTGGATTTCATACTAACTTTTCCCATAAACAATAGTCAACTTTTAATATGTGCTGATTCCAAAGCAGCGCTTCTTTCGATAAAGTCTCCCAATTCACGTATGCGCCAAGATATGATAATTAAAATAAATCATTTAATACAACTTTCTTTCAATCAAAGGAATTACTGTGACTGTTTGCTGGGTGCCTTCTCACTGAGGCATATATGGAAACGAAAGAGTAGATCGAGCTGCAAAACAAGCAGCCCCAAATAGTAATGATGTTGTGTTCGTAAATGTTCTATAAGATTTAACAGAATACTTTTCAATTATTAATAGAAAATCTCATGAAAACGCTAAAATGTTATTGTTAAATACAGACATACAGTATAGTCGTAATTGTTTTAATCGATATGACAGAGAAAACAAAAACAGACCATCCAAGCGTTTTATTTGCTCATCTAGAGAGATTGAGAGTCTTATTCATAGTCTTCGATTAAATTCAATCAAAACAAAATATTGTAACAATGTCAGATGTATGTGCGGTGAATCCTTAATTGTCAATCATATATTGATACGTTGTTAAAAAAGAAAAGACATTTCTAAGAAATTGGGTACTGATGGTTTCACTGGTGGATTGACTCCTTTGTCTTTATCTAGCATACTTAACGTTGCATAGTTCACTGAGTATTTATTTGTAAAATTGTTAATTTATTGATTTGGTAATTCAATTGTTCATTGTTACTACTAGTTTATCTGTTCAGTTATATGATTAGGATCAAGGTGGGGTACATGACAATACGTAGGACAAAAGGGATATATTTTTGTTCCATTTTTTGTAAAGCTTGTACAGACATACCCACTTAATCTCATTCACTCAAAAACTCACTATTCAATTTTTGTTAACCTTACTAGAGACACTTCCACTTATTCTCATTCACCCACAAACTCACTATTGTCTGAATCACTTTCAGTGGAAGGACATTAAATTGAAGAACACACACACACACACACACACACACACACACACACACACACACACACACACACACACACACACAGTGAGAGAGAGAGCGAACGAAAGAATTCTATCTTAAGAGGGTAACGGATTCAGCATGAGTACTTTTTTTACATTCAGCCCTCCGTGCAGGAGCAAAATTATATATGTAGTAAGAAATAATATCAAACAATATATACACCAGAGAGAGAGAGAGAGAGAGAGAGAGAGAGAGAGAGAGAGAGAGAGAGAGAGAGAGAGGAAAGATAGAGATAGGTGGATAGATAAATAGGTTGAAAGGGTGAGGGATAATAATAGCACATTCCATAAACAGTGGGCCTTGTTAAGGAACATCACAGCAGGCTGTACTGAAGGTACTAGCCATTCCGTTCAAGGCATGCTTCTCAAATGTCACAGAAATACATGGTAAAAGGCTTATCGGCGAACAGACACTGGACAGTGTGTATAGCCTCACCGCCCAGTTACCGTGTGCCAACAGGAAAGATGGCAGGTTCAAAGGCAAACACGCACGCACGCATGTACGCGCGCGCACACACACACACAAACACACACACACACACACACACACACACACACACACACACACACACACACACACACACACACACACACACACACACACACACACACACACACACACACACACACACACACACACACACACACACACACACACACTCACCCCCACACACACCGTGTAAAGATTTCCCAGAATAAAAACATGTAAATGAGTTACAAAGACAGAAAAACACTAGACGATTGTCATGAAAAAATATATAGAAGTTTAGGATGCGATTTATAATCAGCCCCCACACACACACACACACACACACACACACACACACACACACACACACACACACACACACACACACACACACACACACACACACACACACACACACACACACACACACACACACACACACACACACACACACACACACTCTATCCCTACAAGGTCCAAGAACGACATACGATAGAAACAAGAATGCTTCTTCATTGTTCTTGAACTCTCCTCCCTACATTCTTTTCTTCTTTTGTGGCCACATAAGAAGAAACAAAATACGATAAAAGAAGATATGCGTTTGTGTGTGTAAGGGGGTAGGGGGGGGGAGAAAGAAGGTTCAGGAGGGGATGGGAGGAGAGAAGGTTGGAGGAGGGCGGGCGGGGGTGGGGGGGGGGGGGGGGGTGGTGGGGGTGGGGGGGGGGGGGAGGAAGTGACAAAAGGCATTAATTATACCTTGCCAGCTGCCCGTTTCCCATTCATATGAAAGTCAGTGTGCGTACATCAAGTAAATTGTCCTACTTTCTCAACGACACTAGCCACAGGGCTGTTTCTCACACACTCCCCCTGAAGACTACCGTCTGCTGGTATGTGCGCATCTGACGTCACACATCTTGACCCGACCTTCCCTGATTCACGGTTCTTTCCATCCATTTACGACAAAAACAGTATAAATCAAAAGCGTATGATTTTAAAAAATAAACTGTCACTGGGAAATTTTGATTTTTTTTTTAAAGCATACACTTGTAAGAAGACGCCTTCAGGGTTACATACAACTGCAGGTCTGTAATTGATTTGATTCAATGCCTATATGTTGTTTTTCTTGCTGGATTTTATTTTCGAATTTCTTTTCTCATATTGCTCGACATCAAACACATTAAACTATAAAGTCACACACACACACACACACACACACACACACACACACACACACACACACACACACACACACACACACACAACACAATTCACGGAGTAGATTTAAAAAAAAAAAAAAAAAAAAAAAAACACACACACCAAAATCCTGCATTTTTGTTTGTAAGATAGTTTCAAACTTTTTATAGAAATGCCTCTTCGTGTCATGGTCAACACTCAGGTTGATTTAACTTGCAGAAAGGATGCAGGCAGGGGACCCCCAGTTTTTACCACAATTCTGCCTAATTTTGCAGAAGTTCTTTCACTAAATCTCAGGAGAGAAAAAAATACATTAGGCATAATTGGAAGGATTTTTATTATTGTTATTTGCAGATGACACTACCATGTTCCTGGGTGGTTCAGAGAAGTCAGTCACTGAGGATGTAAATGTATTAGAATTCTTTTTCAGGAATGCCTGGTCTCTTGATCAATAATGATTAACACTAATAATGTGGACGGTAAGAAGAAGGAACTGTGGAGTGAGGGTTATGACTGACAGAAATTAACAATGGAACCCCGGCATTTTGCGGATTCTAGGGATATATTTTCTAACAGATAGATAAGCTTTGTAATATAAGCTATTCTTGTAAACTGGATGCCATTAAAGGTATGACGGGGCACTGGAGAAAGCAAAACACTGGCCCGCTTGGAAAAATAGTAATTATTAAAAACACTCCTACTTTCTAAACTGACCTTTTTTCTCCTGAACATAGCAAATCCTTCATTCCATTTTTACAAGAACCAGAACAAATATTGTATAATCTTTAATGGGATTCGTAAAATCAAGAAGATTAAAAGGTCTGCAGTTTGTGATTTATATGAAGATGATAGGCCCAACATGTGTGATGCTTTTTCTCTTGTGTTAAAACTGAAAATCAGGTGGTTGAGAAGACTTAATTCAGATTACAGTTCTGCTTACTTTATGTTAAGTTGTACCCTCTTCTTGGTGATATGAATTTGGCGCAAAACATGCAAACGACATTATACAGCGTATTGACAATTCTTTGGGGCATGACGTCGCTAAGCATACAGAAAATTATGTAACAATATACTGTTGGCAGTGTTCAAAACTTTCGCGTTGAAGACATTCATCATAAACCTGAAATCCTAAGGGACAAAATAATTATCCCCCAGAAGGAGCGGGTGAATGCAAAAGGTTTGCCACGTTAAAGATTTGGTAGGTAAGAATTGGAATTTTCCTATATCCGTGGAATTCAGAATAGTATTCCATAATCGCTAGAACCATTTTTTTAATGTATGAAGGAAATATCCGGGCCTTAAAGCAGTATCAGTTCAAATAATGTTATACACCTATTGGACATGAAAATGTTCAGGACAAAAGCGTGTGGCACTGCATCCGAAAAGGGAATCAAGCTGTGAGGAAGGTGCTTGCAGAAAAACCTACCATATGAACAGCGTTTACAAAATGGAATAACAACTTACTGGGCTCACTGAGAGCATTTTTTTTCGCGTGTTTTGAGATACTGCTTATAAGCAGTAATTCATCTAACTTATTCAGCTAAAATAGTTTAAATTTAGACTGATGCATCGAATTCTTCCAACTATTAAATTTTTTATCATTGTATAGCATAATAGACTCTTCATTATGCAAATTCTGTGCACAGGCAATAAAAACCATTTCTCACCTTTTTTTTTTTGTTTTTGTTTTTATTTTTGGTTTATGTCACATTGTCCAACGTTTTTGGGGGTGCTCTTTTGATAGTGTAAAAAACAAGTTTTACCATTTGTAAAAATTTGTGTTTGAAGAGAAATTGATTCTTTTTGGGGAAGCTCAAAATGTTAAAACTGACAGATCCGTATGTTTTATTTTACTTTCAGCTAAAGATCTAATCTAGAAATACAAATTCCAGAGTGAAGTGCCTTTTAGTTCTGGCATTTTTACGTCAGCTGAAGCATAAACATGAAATAGAAGAGGCATTTTTTCCATCAGTGGTAGAAAACAATGAACAAGAATGGCTACCATCTATCTATCTGGTAGCGCAGGCCAACAACTCAACTACTATGAAGACAGCTGAGTTGTTGGCCTGCGCTTGCTTTCCCCCCCCCACTATTAGATTGTTCGTCTTTGTATTTGTCTGACTTTCTTCAAGTTTAAAAGGCTGTGCCAGTCTTGAATAAAAGTTACTCTGTGTTAGGTTTTCTTATAGAGCAAGAATTACCCTACTTGTCTAAAAATAACGATGTTTATATTGGGCGGCAGTGTGATTCGAACTGGCAACATCTGATCACGAACTCGGTGCCCTAACCACTGAGCCAACCGTGGCTAGCAAGTGGATATGGCAGCAGTTCTGTTGACCAATCAGATAACGTTGCTAGTTCTGGTGCATGATTGAAAAGAAATCGAAAAGATTTTCTCTATGGTCTTTTGTCCTTTAAGACAATGTTTGTATTGAAGATGAAGTGGACTTTAAATGGGAGGAAAACTAAAATGTTATCTACATTGTTTAACCTTCGCCTTTGCTTTTATCTCTGTCCTTTTTATCATAAAGTCGGACAACGTGATTCATCCACATTTGTTAATTTCCTCGCGACTGAAACGCAGAGTCTATGCCATACACCTGTTGACTGCCTACGTGGCATAGCTGGGATTTTTGAAGCGGAGGGACGCCTGGGGTGCTTGGTTCAATAGGTGAATGGAGATCTTGATAACATCAGTCGTGCGAATCGCGTAGCCCGACATAGGAAAGGTATAGGTGAGAAAGGGTTAGTTTAACCCAATTCTCCGATTCAGGTTCTTTCCTTTTCAAATCCATCTCATGTTCAGTACGACGTTTGTGTTGTTTTTTAGGGACGCCAAGTCAGAAAATCTTTTCTGATTATGTGCCGTAGTTATTTCTTCCCCATGCACCATAAACAAGCACGGGGATGTCCTCTGATTGGTGGACCATATGATTTCCCCGTGTCACCCGTGCATGCTATAGAAACTGAACATTACTAGCCTTTAAAATTGATGACTTAGGCTCTTGCATCTACGTGCAAGACGGCCCAAATGCCCGTACACATCATCAAAGTGTCTGTGCACATATGCGTGTGTGAGTGCTTGCTTGCTTGCTTGCTTCCGCGCGCGCGCGCGCGCGCGCGCGCGTGTGTGTGTGTGTGTGTGTGTGTGTGTGTGTGTGTGTGTGTGTGAGAGAGAGAGAGAGAGAGAGAGAGAGAGAGAGAGAGAGAGAGAGAGAGAGATTATTTAACCTGCTGCGGGAGAGAACAAGACGCACATAATTATGTGCTAAGAAGTCGAGGAAGTAGATGGACTGCGCAGTTGAAACATACAGCAGATCTGCTAGGCTCCACCTGTTACTACCAAGCCATTAGCAAAGCTGCCGCACATAAGGGTGGTCCCGTATAAGTAGTTCGCTGTTTCTTTGTTCGGACCGTAACAGATGGTAACATAGGTACAAGGACATAAATACCTCCGGTTAAACACAATTTGAATTTACCTACGAGTATTACCTCATTGTTCACATGTTTCTCCTGTTTTTACAATTTTTGTGGGTGGAAGACAAAACAATCTCACTACAGAAAGATAACACATAAGATGATATTGCCCATTATTCTGTTGATAATTTTCACAACAGCTTATGTCCGCGCCTTTTATAGTCCTTTTTTCAACAAGAGGCCGTGCGAAACCATACTGTTTATTCTAATTACAAGAAGTCATCAACTTAAAAAAAGAAAGAAAGAAAGAAAGAAAATCATGTTGGTCTATTCGCCCCATTTCGCGTTTTCAGTTCAAAATGAATTCTGAATTTTTGTCTGATATTTTGCATGGATTTTGCATTCAAATTGAAGACTGGCATGGGGAAGGTGGGGTGGCTGGGTGGCTGGGTGAGGGCAAAGGGGGGTGGAGTTGTTAAAAATGAAAGGAAAACAGCTGCTGCAGGTAGCACAAGTATACTGTGTGTGAATGTAGTCCCTCCTTTACATGTTTTTCCTTCCTTTCTGACATGTCAGTGTACACACGATACTGAAGGGACAAGATATACGGACATTTCAGTGTTTATGGTGCTACTGACCTTTTCGCTCTCGAATTTCTAAGATATCCTCTTCCCGCATTATGCCCAGAAAAAGGAAACCTTTTGTTTGTCCCATCACCAAAATTTGCTGTACAAATAATGTAATAGTGGTACATGGTAGTATTGTTGATGTGAAAGCAATAGCAGGCCTAAAAGTGATGTTTGCTCTACTTTCGATGCAGTAAGAACACACACTCTCTCTCTCTCTCTCTCTCTCTCTCTCTCTCTCTCTCTCACACACACACACACACACACACACACACACACACACACACACACACACACACACACACACGCACACAGACGTATGCACACACACACACACACACACACACACACACACACACACACACACACACACACACACACACACACACACACACACACAGAGAAAAGAAACAGAATTTTCTGATGACGATGGTGTTGGCACTTTTGTCACTGGGCCTGCTGTTGTTACTACCGCTTTTGTTTCCGTTCCTAAGGCTATCACTACTTTTACTATTGATACTGCAGCAGCTGCTGCTGCTCGCCTCAAGTGATATCTCTACTGTCGATGCTGCTGTTGCTACGAATACTTAGCCGTTGCTGTTGCTTCTGCTTGCTACCACCACTTTATATAGAAAACACACACACACACACACACACACACACACACACATATCAGTGATGGTGATTTAAAATCAAACAAATTAATACATAAAGAAAAACCCAACAACAATAGCAGCAGCAGCAGCATAAGAACGGGCTTTGATCACGCCAAAATGTTGTTTCCCGCTCTAGATGGATTCTTCTTTTTTTCAGAAGACCCTTCCCCCTGCACACCCCCCCCCCCCCCCCCCCCCCCCCCATGTCCTCCCCCTCGCCTGAAAAACTCTTACGACGACCTCTCTTATTTATCCCCACCCCCCCCCCCCCTATTCTCCATGACGCCCCAGCTGTCTCTTCCTCTCTCTCTCTCTCTCTCTCTCTCTCTCTCTCTCTCTCTCTCTCTCTCTCTCTCTCTCTCCTCCGAAATTCCAAAAACTCCAAAACTTTGAACAGCTTCTCGCTATTCTGTAAACTACATGTGATGGTCAAGTCATGTGTTCAGTTGTCTCTTGAGGAGGATTCGTTGAAATGTTAGGAATTCTCTCTGTGTCTCTCTGTCTCTGTCTCACACACACACACACACACACACACACACACACACACACACACACACACACACACACACACACACACGAGTCAAATGGACATAATCATAGCCTGCATGTAAACGCGTAGTGTGCACCATGGGAATAAAGTATGGGTGAAGTGATAGACACACACATGAAATAGCCATAATCATATATAACGTATGTTAGCAAGGGATAAAAAGACTAGCAAGAGAGACAGGCAAACAAAGACGGAGAGACTAAAAAAACAGACTGATTTGATTAAGTTTTGTATAATAGACAATTCATTAGAAGACAATAAATGCCACATTATAGGCTCAAATTACACGGAAAAGCAATGTATAACGAATGATGAGTTGAACTATCTCATATATTGACAGCATTTCGGTTTACTGTTTAGGACTCACGCCATTATGCCACATGATGTTTTTTTCTGAACACATACATGAACATGTGGTTGTTGTTTTTCAGCTGTAGGCCTGTGGGTGCGTTATGTGTTGTATATCTTAGTCCTGTTCCCTGTAATAACAAAGACATTAGATTTTGTTATGCGGTTTTACCCACTTATTTTCATTTCTTCTCTTTCTCTCGTTGTTTGTTTCTTTGTTTGTTTGTTCGTTTTTGACTGACGTCAGTCGTTCTTAATACGGTCCGACGAGCTACTTTGCGAGTTAGTATAGCATTTACTCACATGCCTAGGGTTGAAATGACAGAAGTTACATGTGCTCTCCGAAGTTACATGTGCTCTCCGACTGTTTTTTCTTCTTCTTCCTCCTCCCCCCCCCCCCCCCCCCCCCCCCTTTTTTTTTTCATTTGTTTTGTTTTTGTTTTCCAAGTAAACAATCCGACTCCGTTGAGTCCCAGCCTAAGCTCTTCTCTGCTGTAGATACACTCGGCAGTGCGCTATCGCCGCATCCTGTGTGTCGCCGCGCACAAGTGTTCGTAGCTCTTCGACAGAGCTCTCTGAGCCCTACCCTCCAGCAGGTGTCTCTGCTGTGTCGGCCACTCATCTACCTTAGCGAACAGCCCGCCAGCACGGGGAACGCTGTGTGGCGCATCAGTCCACGTACATCCTCCCTGACTTAGCCTGACCTCTGTCTTATGCTGGCCGAATCGTCCATTCATTTAGTCTGCCTGTTCGCAAGGCCTTAATTCTAAGCCCTCTTCTGACCAGTTTACAGTTTCTTACTTCAGTTTTCGTTGTTGTGTGTTTACACTTTGTTATCTTGCCAGTAGATTTTTTTTTTTCCATCAGAAGAATCGACTTCTAAAGGAAGCGCCATGTTGTTTTTCGTGGCTCTGGCGATTTTTATCAGCTACATCGGGTAAGTTTTTCTTTTCTTTTTTTTTTTTCTTCTTTTTCTCGTACCTTTTTATGTTATCTTGTTTTGTTTATTTTTTCTCACGACTTTCACTGATTCAGCCTTTTCTTTCTTTCACTCCTTTTTAATTCACTATTTCTGTTTGTTGCTCAGCCTGTCTAACCACTCAGTCATTATTTTGCTTTCATCGTTTACTTTGCTCAAAAAGTTTCGTTCAGGGGAAAAATACATGACCCCCATTTTGTTGTTTTCAAAAAGGTATCAAATCAAAGAACTGCATTTGTTTTCTTGTTCACGACTGGATCAACAGAATTTGAATCACAATAACACGTCTGGGATGAAGATTAAAGAAAATGTGGAGTGGGGATTGGATGGAAAGGGGAAAGGGGGGGGGGGGGGGGGGGGGGGGGAGACTTTGGGGACGAGTTTGTTCGTTTCTTTCTTTTCTCAGATTAAAGGCATATTTTTTTTTAGCACAGTTTCATTAACGGTTCTGTATGACCTAAGGGCACGGTACAATCCGCTGAAATATTATGAGGTGCTAAGTCATTTTAGAGTTACCTTGTTTATGGCGAGTATGTATGGAAAAAAGTCAGAAATCTGTCAGTCTATCTTTATAGAGCCCTTTAAGCTGCATTCCATTCTCAGTTCTTAAATTTACTACAAAGCGAGTTATGGATGAGATCACTATTCACAATCGTCTGCTTATGTATACGTACCCCCTCATGACGGGCAATGGCCTATACATGAAGAAAGTTTCCGTATTCCATATCCTCTCACTGTGTCTCTGTCTCTGTCTCTCTCTC
>JADBJO010000259.1:702500-717500 GCA_016801955.1 Conus betulinus | reverse complement strand
GAAAACCGATTCTGAGGTCACCTTGACGAACTCATCAATGGCATGGAATGGAGAGGAAATCGAATCTGAGGTCACCTTGACGAACTCGCCATTGGTATCGAATGGAGAGGAAATTGAATCTTAAGTCACCTTGATGAACTCACCATTCGTATCGAATGGAGAGGAAATCGAATCTGAAGTCACCTTGATGAACTCACCATTGGTATCGAGAGAGGAAATCGAATCTGAGGTCACCTTGACGAACTCACCATTGGTATCGAATGGAGAGGAAATCGAATCTTTAGTCACCTTGATGAACTCACCATTGGTATCGAGAGAGGAAATCGAATCTTAAGTCACTTTGACGAACTCACCATTGGTATCGAATGGAGAGGAAATCGAATCTGAGGTCACTTTGACGAACTACTATGGGCGTGGAATGGACCAGAAAATAATTCTTGACCAACTCACCATGGGCATAGAATGGAGAGGAAATCGAATCTTAGGACACCACTGGAGCCGGACACGAAGGGTTACAGAATTCGAAACTTTTTTCTTTATGTTTGGGTTTCTTGATGTTGTTGTTTGTTTTAATGATAATTAGTGAGAATCGAGGATGATGAAGATGATACTTTGGCATTCCACTCTGGTCAGAGACAATATGACAGGCTGTACTTTACACTTTCTTGCCTGGTACATCCCAGCATCAGCCAAGCACCAGATAGATACAAGAGTGTTGCTCAGGAAATCTGAGCAGCCTCTTAGCGACGCACCAGTTTTGTGGATGAAACGGGAATGTGTGGTTTCAATTCAGTTTGAGCCCGTAACAAACTCGGTGCTAAGCAGGAGTAGACCGTGGCCGAAAAATCCCACAAATAGATAACTGATGGGAATCTAACCCATGACTTCTTAGTCTGCAGATTGGAAACACCAGGCACTGCACTGTGGCAAATCAATACAATAATCATAACAAATCTACTAGCCAGCTAAACACATAAAAAATGGTTATCTAATTCCCTAATACCTAACTAGCAAAAGAACCGAAGAACGAATAAGCAAACGAATGGATAAACTAACCAAATAAGTAATTAGGGTATCTACGTCTCTAATACCTAAATAGCAAAAAAAAAGAAAAAGAAAAAAAAAAAAACAAAACAAACAAACAAAACCCCCTAAAGAATGAATGAGCAAACGAATGAACAACCGGCCAAATAACTAATTGATTGAATTAATGGCCGGTTGGTTAGGTGACTTGACTGACAAGCGCGTTCCTCTTCAGAGGTGACTGTAACACCGACAAAAGGCTGGTATGACTGACAAATGACTGAAACCACCGAGGTGTCTGAAATCATCTACCCAATAGAACTTTAACTGATGATGCCTTTGAATTATCTTGCATACCAGTGTGGGTAACCACCAGGCTAAAAACAGAAAGAAAGTGGAAGGTGTCCCATGAAACAATCAGATCGTCCTGAGGGTCGTGTTATATGACAACCCTGTGAGCTGCTCGCTCACTATCGCACGCATCGGAGCTGGCGCGTGACCAGATACCATCGACATGGCTGCCAGTCAGCGTCATACCGGATGTTTACAACGAAATGTATCCATTTTTTTTTTTTTTACATGACCTGGCTGTACGCGGCTGCTGTACATCTGTCTGTCTTTTCATCTACCTATCTCCATCTGAGTGCCTGTCTGTGTGTTGTTTCGTCTATCTATCTGTCTGTCTGAACTCGAAAGTGGCGGGAACAGCTCGCCAGGAAAGTAATATACGTGGTCAGATATTCCCTCATTTTGTATGAACAGAAGGGAAAGATGCCCATTTAAGGAGGGACAGAAAGATACCGAGAAGAGGAGGGGAGGTTAGGGGAAGGGTGAGGCGGGAGAGAGAAGGAACGATCTGATGAAGAGTGACAAGGAAAACAGGATAAATGGTTGACAGGATGGCGGAGAAGGGATTCAAGTGAGGAGGTGGGTTTAGGCGGTAAAGGACAAAGGACGTGAAAGATGGGGTAGGGGCTATATCTCTAAGTGCAGTAGCGCACACACACACACACACACACACACACACACACACACACACACACTGACTGACTGAAACCAATTATTGTTAGATTAACTCAAGGTTGTACTGACATTTAAGAAAACATTATGAACAGAATGCAAACATTTTTCATTCAAAGCAAAGGAGCATAATTAACACACAAAAATACGCTCGCACACATGCACATACACTACACTCACACGCACGCACACACACACACACACACATACACACGCGCGCGCGCGCGCGCGCGTTCTCACACACACACACAAATATGCACTTACATAAATACACACATCTCAGTACGAACACACCCATACCCTCACATACACTCAAACTTACACACTCACACACACAGACAGACATACACACGCCCACACACACCCGCGCGCGCGCACACACACCCGCGCGCGCGCACACACACACCCTCACACACAGAGAGAGAGAAAAAAAATAATAAAAAAGGAATTCTGCCCATTATATACAATCTTGTACCCCTTTGCACCTTTCCACCAGCTCTGTCCCTCTTCAAACGTCAAAGGGAGGTCACGAGATTTGACACGAAAGACAGACAGACAGACAGACAGACACACACACACACACACACACACACACACACAAACACACACACACACACACACACACACACACACACACACACACACACACACACACGCGCGCGCGCGCGCGCGCGTTTCTGCTTTCTAAGACAGTATCTAGCAAATGGGGTGGTAAAAAAAAAGGTCGATCTTTGCGTTGACTCCATGTGGTCGGGATAAACAGTAATAACTGTAAGCTTTTTCAGAGGAAGTTCAGCTGTTCAAGTCATTGTTGGCATCGTCTTTCTGTATAGATCCTAAAGCTGGACTATGACAGCAGATGTCGACAGTGAAGGTTCTGAACGCTTCGTCCAATGTCTTACAATTAATAACAGAAAAAAAAAAAAAAGAAAAAAGGAGTCAGATAGGTGGCAAGTCAATCTTGATGCTGAATCTTTCCGCGCAGTCACCAGATGCCGGAAGCTCGTCGTGACTCCACGTCTAGAACCAGTGCGTCACAGGGTATTGTGGAGGGCCGATGTTCCTGATGCAGACAAAGCAAGTCCTGGGTGGGGCATCGTAAAGGAAGCCTACTGGACTGATTATAACGCTTCTGTCTTGTCATCCAAAACATGGGACAGAAGGATGTCTAGATCCCTTACTGTCTGAGCATCCGTCACAACACCCCTACCACAATAATAATCATGATGATGATGATAACAATAACAACAATAATCATAAAGATGATGATGATAATAATGATAGAAAAGTAATAACGATAATAATAACGTTAATGATGATGATAATAATGATTATGATGATAAAATGAAACCCGCGCGTTATTTCTTAAAATGAGAAATTCAAAGCGTTCACAAAGTGGAAACACACACACACACACACACACACACACACACACACACACACACACACACACACACACACACAGAGAGAGAGAGAGAGAACAAAAATCTGCACCAAAGATAAACACCAATCCCCACATTCACCTAAAGCTTAGCAATGATTTCACACCAAACTCTCACCGCAATCCCTCTTTCCTACCCACTAGACACTACCCCCCCCCCCCCCCTCCCGTTCAGTGCCCCTCTTCATCTCTTCCCCCTTACCCTCTCTCTTTGACCTACCATAGAACAATGAGAACGTGTGATGTATGTATTAAATGTCTCAGTTTTTTTTTCAGTCGCCAGTAATGTTTTATTTCTGAGCAAAAGGATATGTAGCAGGAAATTTAGCTTGAAAATTTTTGTTCTGTCAGGTTTAGTGGAAGTACTGGATTAGATGAAGGCCATGTAAAACCATCCCAAACGTAGCACTCAATCCCGGCAGTCATGAAACAAAACACACAAATGGCGATCCTTCCTCTTTGAGCTGAGCATCTCTATTCCCACAGTCCCAAACACTAGAGTTATGTAGTTTCTGCGCTTCTTCATGAAGTTAAATCATTGAATGACGTCTTCGCTACCCATCTATTTCCCTATCGATTACCTGTCTGGAGGAAGGGCAGTAAGTTGAAGCAGGCGGCGAGTCCGATTTTTAACAGACGTTGTTTTCCTTAAAAACAAAGAGTGATGCAAGAACCAGCCGTGGTGCGGTGGACAGCGTCACAAGCTTGCGGGCTAGAAGATCAGCAGTCGTTGTCGTCAGTAGACAACACAGTTGGTGGTGTCCTATGAATGTTGCGCTAGAACAGGCGTCACTGAGCATCGCGGAAGAGACTCCTCGGCAGCGCGGTGTCTCCTCTGACAGGTCGCCTCGGAATGACCCCAAACTAATTGCTTCCCCTGACGACGGTGGCTGTGATTGTGTAGGGGGAAACCAGAATGAATGACGAGAGAGTAATGTCACTGTGGGGCAAGAAAGATCACACACACACACACACACACACACACACACACACACACACATATATACATATATATATATATATATATATATATATATATATATATATATATGTGTGTGTGTGTGTGTGTGTGTGTGTGTGTGTGTGGTGTATATATATATATATATATATATATATGTACACCACACACACATATATAATATATATGGGTAGGAAGATATGTGTGATTTTTCTAATTCTAGGCAAAACATGCACACATTTATTGATCTTTACAGCACAATTATAGTAATAACATGATAAGATTATAGGGATAACAGAAAGACAGACACACAGTGACATACAGAGAGAGAGAGAGAGAGAGAGAGAGAGAGAGAGAGAGAGAGAGAGAGGCCGCTATCCGCTATCCCGACCCCCTTCTCTCTCTCTTTCTGTGTCATTTGCTTCCATCTGTACCCTTGGTTTCGTACACAGTATCTCTTCCCAGCGTGTCTTTAGTTCGTACACAGCACAGGTTTACAACTGTACAGGCAAGATGTTGCCCATTTAACTGCCCGATACCTGTCACTCAAACTCAGCGTTTTGCAAGCCCACGTCCCACCAAATCGATCCACTTTTTTGTCACCTGTTACTTCTCTCAGCTTGCCTATCTTGTTGCTTGCCTTTTCATTTGTCACTTCGCGTATTTTTCATCTAGAGCGCGACCCTCTAATGTACTCGGTCAGGGGTTCTGTTTTATACGAGAGAGAGAGAGAGAGAGAGAGAGAGAGAGAGAGAGAGAGAGAGAGAGAGAGAGAGAGAGAGAGAGACGAATTTTTCATTTTAAGAGGCGAGTGGGATAAGAATAAACAATGCCATTTTACATCCAATTCCTTTGGGGGAAAAAATACATGTCTGAATGTATACAAAAACAAACTACAAAAAGGTCAGAAGAAAAGGTAATCCAGAAACGACAGAAAAAAAAAGTATGCAAAACGTTAGTATCCATCAATGAATACATTAACTGCAACCAACCTCTCAGAACCACATCCCCATAATCATCCCACCAGCATTCATCTCCTTGATTTCCATTTTTCCACGTAACAGACACGGCGGCATAATCTTTTCCCCTTCTGCAATCCATCTAGCCCTGGATCTTATCAGTACTCCTTCTTTTTCCCTTTCACGCAATGCTTCAAGTACATCATTCTTATGCAATGACAAATTCAGATATTCATCCGTTTTGCATTCAGTTTTCTCCAAACGTTGCATATCTTTAATACAGATGTCTTCTTTCTTTTTCATGGTGACAAATATAATCATGTTGGCACAGATTTTCGTCAGCATAAAGTCCAGAATCTTTTCCCCGGAACTTTAAACTGACCATCAAATGCCGAGTTTTTTTTTACAAGCATATTTTCCGCCGAACGAAAGAGACAAACAAATTGCAATACAAAACACGACCCGTTTCGACCTCTTTGGTCTTCTTCAGGCTAGACAAACAACATTCAATACAATGAAAACGAAGAACGAGCAATTACTTCTCTCCTTTAGTTGGGCCTCAATCTAGACATCCAGACAGTCAGACAGATAGACGGACAGAACGACAGAGAGAGAGAGAGAGAGAGAGAGAGAGAGAGAGAGAGAGAGAGAGAGAGAGACAGAGAGAGAGAGAGAGAGAGAGAGAGAGAGAGAGAGAGAGAGAGAGAGATGGAGAGAGAGAGACAGAGACAGAGACAGAGAGACAGACAGACAGATAGACAGACAGACAGATCGACACACAGACAGAAGGACGGACGAACATACAGACAGTTTTAGTATCGATTTCATCAAGGGGGTGATGCGGACTGGTCCAAAACGCTGTACCACATCTGCTAAGTTTCGAAAGCACACTGCGCACGATTTAAAGCTGATGGATAAATGAATTAATGACTAAGATGACATAATTTATGGAGGGTCTCGTGGTTATGACTTAGCAGATGTCTGACCTGCTCATTGGTCAGATCAGACCTCGGGTATCTACGTAACAATGGATGTGCCACTATTGTCCTTGTATGTGTGTGTAGTGATTGAGCACGTGTAAGTGCATGTGTGTGCATGGGTGTGCTGGCAGGCGAGGCCATGTGTGTGTGTGTGTGTGTGTGTGTGTGTGTGTGTGTGTGTGTGTGTGTGTGTGTGTGTGCCAGTGTATGCAGTGCACGTTTGCATGTGTGTGTGCGTGCGTGTGTATGAATATGTGTGTGTTGTTCGATTTAACGTCTTTTCACTTTAAAGTGATATTAGACAGGAAGTGAGCGTTTACTTCTATATGTGTATGTGTTGTATGCATGCGTGCTTGCATGTGTGCGTGCGTGTGTATGTGTGTATACACGCGCGCGCGCGCGCGCGTATGTGTGTGTGTGTGTGTGTGTGTGTGTGTGTGTGTGTGTGTGTGTGTGTGCGTGCGTGTGTGTGTGTGTGTGTGCGCGCGCGCGTGTGTGTATGCACGCGTGTATGTGCGCGCCTGTGTGTTAAATATCAGTGGAAATCCTACATAAGAACAATCCTTAGAAAGAAGCAACATTAACAAATCAAACTGCAATAGTCTAAACAAAACAGTCTAAAATATGCAGAAATCATAAAAAATCGAGCCGACTGGACTTATCATTAAGTTCTGAACAAAGTTCAAAAGAAATACAGGTTCTTGGAAAATGCATTTGGATCCATCTTTTCTGAATTTTGATAGAGCTGATGATTCAAAATAAGGACAAAAGTACAAAATATGTGTTGTTGTACAACTATCAACAGCCCCGCATACACACTGGATGTTTTTTTTACATGAACTTAGTTTTGAAAGCGTTTAACCTAAGTCTGTAAAACAGTGAAAAATTTTTTTTTGCGGTTTTGGGTGTGACATTTTGTTTTTTGATAAAATGTATAATTTATTAATGATTTTTTTAAAATTTTGTGATCGAGATTTTAAACACTTTATTGAAGAATTAGGCTTATGTACTTTGGGAACCATGTAGTCTTTATATATCTTTTCAAAATTTTCAAAAGAAGCTTTTTGTAATAGAGAGTAACCTTCTTGTAAACCCAAAAGAATGGGAATATCCTTGGATTTAAAAGATTTTTTTGCACCTGCCCGAGCAGTCCGATCAGCCCATTCATTTCCAGATATTGAACAATGAGATGGGATCCAACAAAAATCAACTGCGATTTGTAATGGTTAGCACTCTGGACTCTGAACATGTGTGTGTGTATGCATGTGTGTGAGCGCACGCAAGTGCATGTGTCTGCATGTGTGTGATCTGTGGGCTTGTATGAGCATGCTCCTGCACGCACGGATCATGTGTGTGTGTGTGTGTGTGTGTGTGTGTTGTGTTGTGTGTGTGTGTGCGCGCGTTGCCCGCGCCCATTTGCAGAAGACTATTGCAGTCCATATTTCAAGATCGTATTCCTAGGAGCAACACGGAAAAAACACATAATCATGCATCAGAACACATGGCTTACCGTAGCCATCAGCTGTGTCAGGCGAGTTTTCGTTGTTTTTTTGAAAGCATCTGGATGGTTCGGCCATTTTACCCCCACTGTGTATCCCCAGCCTGACTTGTCTTTGGTGACGGAACGGTCAGTATATATAACAATGCTTCTGTGCCGGAGAACCCACCTGCATTCGAATTTCTGCGTTGGTTTTACTTCTGACTATTCTCGACGGTGTCCTCTAAGCTGTGCAGCACTGGCAATTTGATAGAGGTGTTTGAAATGGTCTGGATACTTTTCCTATTCTTTCGTTTCTTTATGCATTCAAAAACAATATTCTCAACATGTTTTCTAAATGTAAGCATTCTATCAAAGCCTACACCCAAACAGTGTTGGTCGTCAGTTGACTCAAATTGTATGCCTCGAAGGAAGGAAACTGGTAAGGTTACTTATCCTTTATCTTGTTCTTGCTGAACAACGGTTTTCAACTGCTGCTGAACTGCTTTTGTTCATTCTTTAGTATTCACTGATGTTTTGTAGATCAGGCCATCATCTGCTAGTGTCAACACTCGAGCAATTACGTTTCTATTGAGGTCTGCAAGGCCTTTAGTGTCAATATTATATAAATCTGTGGAGAGGGGAGAACCTTTAGGTAATCCCAATGAGATTTTATGAGGTTCAGAGGTCCAGTCTCCAAATCGAAGGGTGACGGTTCGCTCCTGGATTGCTGCTGCAATCTATCGTGAAGGTGTCCTGCTGACTCCATAGTCAAGGAGTAGCTCCATGAGAAGAAAGAACTGGACTTTGTTGTATCTATCTTCCAGGTCCGTTGCAAGAGCAAGTGTTTTTTTTCTGTTCTTTGGAACCCTGGATACACTTCACAGACAAACCCATGAAAAACTTTAAGCTGTTCTGTAGCCTTCTAAATTAGGAAGGAAGATTTGTCTACTTTCAATGTCTCTTGCCAGTTTTCTTGCAATGACTCGTTCCATGACCTTTCCTACTTTATTTAGCAAAGTGAGCGTGCGGTGGCCGTTTAGCTGATGATGATCTTTCCCTGATTTTAGTGTAACTTTCAGGTAGCTGTGTGCCCAGTCTTATGGGACATATCCTTTATCGAAACTGTCCTGACTGAGACTGAATATATGGGTTCTGTCCTCTTCTGAAGAGACGGAATCCATCCTGTTCTGAGACCTGTTTAATATTTGGATAACGTACTTTGACTGAACCCGGAGCACTATCTCTAGTGCATTATACTATTCATTCGTTCAGTTCAGGAGCTGTAAATTCACACGCACGCACGCACGCACGCACGCACGCACGCACGCATGTGCATGTACGCTCACATACACAGAAACAAATGCATACACACGTTTATGTACACACACAAGCACAGATGCGTAATGCAGGAGGAGCATGCTCACACACGAGCCACAGATCACACACACACACACACATGCGCGTGCACACACACCCACACGCAGAAACACAGACACGCACACACGAACTGCATGCACTAGCACATCCATACCTGGGCCTGTGCCCACACACTCATGCAGCCTATACACACGTGTACTTTCGCCACACACAAACCCAATGATAATAATCGCACAAACAATGTCAGCAGGTACCCAAGGTCTGACCAACACGCTGGGCTACTTTTCAGGTCAGACATCTGCCAAGCAGTAGCTATGAGACCCCCTCCTTAAATTCTCTCATCTTGGAAATTACTTCATTTATCCGTCAGCTTTAAATCGTGCGCAGTGCGGTCTCAAAACTGAGTAGATGTGGTGTAGCATATATGTACCAGTCCACACACATTGACACCTTCTCGATGAAACTGAAACTTGAAAGCACAAGGATTCAAACATACTTACACAACACCTCCGTAGCCGTATTCCAACGGTGAAGTTAGGCGCACGAACTGAACAGTCATGAGAGCCACTGACTAGGGCACCACGAGCTGAAAACAAACAAAGAAAATAAGAAATGAACACGTTTCTTTTGGCATACCCAAGAACATCATATCAAGCATCCGATATTAGCCCGACACAACTACTTTTCGGTAGAAAACTGTGAACGAAACTACCACAAGTCAGAAAAAAAAAAAAAAAAGCAGATGTCAGTGACGCTGCCCGTGACAGAGACGGTTGAAGCAGTAATTCTTAAAAAAAAAGTACACTAAACATAGATACATGCAAGAAGCAGCAATATTTTAGATGTAAATTCCCATCACCACCTTTCGGAAGAGAAGGCCAGTTTGGCCGTTGGTATATGGATGACACGTTAGATATGGCATGCACCCTGCGTGAGAAAAGGAAAGGATGAAGGAAGTAAGGAAATCGAGTGAACGATATTGAACAATATTGACTGGATGACACGGGAAACGACTGAATGAAACTCCAGCTGGCAGCTCTTCAGTTGGCACTACCCAGGTAGGCAGCCCGTTGTGTAAACGAGTGTGGATTATAAAGCGCTTAGAGCTTGGTCTCTAGCCGAGAATAGGCGCTATATAAGTATTCATAATAATAATAATAATAGATGAAGTATTCCAAAATCAGAATAAACAGGACAAGGTGTCAACGCACTTTGAACCAGAGCCATACAAAGTCGTTGCGAAAAACATGTTACTGTTAGTCAAAGATAAGAGTGAAGAATCGCAGAGATGACACGCCAGATCTACGACAGGAACGAACGATATAGGCCCTACAGCATGAAAACACAAGAGATTTGACATTATGGAAATTTGATAAATCTGACGAGTCCTGATATCATTGGAATTGTCTGAAAGGGGTGGGGGTGGGGGGGGTGGGGGGGGGGGGGGGGGGGGGGGGGGACAAAACAGTGAAGTCTGTCATAAAACAAATGTGTACTGCTATTATCAATAATTGGTGATGCTGTAACGACATACGTTTTCTAGCACATGGTTATGGTCTAATTTATTTTGATTTGGATATTGACAAGTGTAAATAGCAACTGTTATGAACATGTTGATCTCAGTTCAAGAGAACCATGATAATAGCAGCTAAGATAATGTTGATTTAGTATGTACTATTCAGTTTATGAAAACAGAATATGATACATTTTATTCGATCAGTACTTTTTAAGGGGGGAGGGAGAGGACCAACGAAAAGGGTAAGAATAAGATTGAATACTGATAATTATTTGTGTTGAGAGAAAAAAGGAGGTCTAGTGTGTATGAGGTAAATGTTAGTTAATTTTAGATATTTGAGTGAGATTGGGGGACAGATGTATTGTAGTGAGTGGCTGAGGTTTTCTTAGAGAGTCTAAGTCTGGACTTCTTATCATATAATCTCATAAGTTTCATTATGAACGCAGCGTCGTGTGCCTGTGTCAGTGGTGCGGTATGCAAGTGTTGTTGACGTCGAGTGTG
This sequence comes from Conus betulinus, assembly GCA_016801955.1. Lineage (NCBI taxonomy): Eukaryota > Metazoa > Mollusca > Gastropoda > Neogastropoda > Conidae > Conus > Conus betulinus. The sequence goes on along the minus strand of JADBJO010000259.1, from coordinate 706,245 downwards.
AAGAGGATAGGCTATTGTATACGTGTAAGGTTGCACTGGCCGCACTACAAACGCCACGGGAAAACAAGCATGTCAGGTGGGCAGGAGCACGACGACTGGGAAATGTTTCTGGCACATCGTTTGTCAAGATCAAGATGAGTCTTGTGGACGCGCGCAGCCTACATAACTAGAATTCTTGTACTTATCCATAAAACGTGCGTGCGTCCGTGCGTGTGTGTGTGTGTGTTCGCACGCGCGCCCTTTAACGGGGTAATATCTGGTCGGCGGAGCCACTCTCCAGTCTCAGACTGAGCTGCAACTGGATCTAGAGCAAAACGTCGTAGAAACCAATTTACTGTTTTCACACACACACACACACACACACACACAAACACACGTGTGTGTGTGTGTGTGTGTGTGTGTGTGTGTGTGTGTGTGTGTGTGTGTGTGTGTGTGTAAACCTAAAAGAACACAGGGAAGAATTAAGCCAGGTTAATTTACCGATAGGCAGAAGGAAGAGGGGAGAGAGGGGATGAGTGGTTAGTTGGAAGTCTGAGGAGGAAGGAAGGCTAGTGTGCCACTGATGAAAATGTGACGCAGATGGGGGTTTAACGATCTCTTCTTTTAAGCACTAGTAGCAAGTCTGCTTGTTGACAGATCTGCTGACGTTTGTGTTTCAGGGACAGAAGCTGTTTCCAGTAATATCAAGCGCGTAAAATGTGACATCATTAAATCAAACACCATGCATTTGCTATTTGTGTGCTTGGCGTTTTCACCCAGTTATAATACTGTCCAAATGTTTTGCAGTGACGTTTAGTAACGATCGTCAATTCAGACGTCGTTAACGCATCCGTCCGAACGATCAGAACAAAACGACATTTGTTTGTATTGGAATCCGATGGTGAAAAGCATGCTGGGGAAACCACCCGCACGTGGAAACAGGTACTAATCCGTATGTACAAAACGAAAGCAAAATCTCGACTCTTCACCTTTGAGATTTGGGGAAATCAGTTGTTAACATGCATCTTCACAGAGTACGTGGAGGTGAAACGGTTCCCTCCTATGACATCTGGGAAAATCAGTTGGTAACGTGCATCTTCACGGAGTACGAGGAGGTGAAACACAGTTCAATAACTCGAGTACAGTTCAATACGTCGTCAAAGTTTGCTGTTTCCGTCCAGTCTTGTGCCAGTGTGTTCTTATGTCTTGAAAAGTACACAAATTAGACAATGTAATCGAATTATATAATAATATTGAAACAACCGCATGTCCCTTCCTTATTTCCGAAGCAACATCAGCAACATTCACATATCTTTAGTCTAAAAAACACATTGGCTTTTTGACAGTTCGGGCACCGCATGTTGTTTGGGCGTGTCGTTCACCAGGCATTGACTGGCTGGAAAGTTTTCTTTTTTCTCTCTTTTCCCTTTTCTTTTCTTTAACTTTTTTTTGTGATCACCAGTGCAGGTAGTCCAGGAGTAGATGATGTAGGACCATCATTACAACGAGGAAGGCTCTTGCTACTACCAGCAGAAGGGAAGAAGTTGGGACTGTTGTCTTCATGGGACCTGGCTTGCGAAGGACTGCTGACTGTGGAAGGTCCCACTTTCCTGTAGCCGAGGTCTTGGCAATGGAACTGTAAGGGCTTGGGACTTTGTTTGCTGGGCTAACGTGAGGAATATGGAACGATGGAAACCTACCACGCTTATCGGGCCTTGATGGGAATTCATCTCAGTCGTGTGGTTATCACAGATCTGACAGAACTGATTCTGACCTACAGTTCGAAGGATTTGTAGGATCATCTGTTCAGAACAGTGGACTTATTTTTGCTCGCGGAATATAATTTATACATGTATGTATGTATGTATGTATGTGTATGTATGTATATGTATACACACACACACACACACACACACACACACACACACACACACACACACACACACACAGAGAGAGAGAGAGAGAGAGAGAGAGAGAGAGAGAGAGAGAGAGAGAGAGAGAGAGATGGATCGTTCAATATTTGCAAAAGAATTTTTCTTTATAAATGTTCGCGTCCAGTGCACGTTTACTCTTTTTTTTTCAAATTTATTTTCTGCACACAAAAAGTAGGATAAAGATTACGTAAATTTTATCCTGACATTGCAATGGTATTCACACCACATCAACCTACACAATGTCACACTACACAGTATCCCACCACACGACACTGCACTACACCAGATCACACGACAAATGCATCCCACCAATCCTGACTACTACACACCGCATTCACTAAACCACATCATATTGCATTATATCTCACCACGGGACATTGCACTTCATAATAGGCCTACCACACTACACCAAATCACATTGCGCTACATCCCACAATGTAATACTTTAATACAAAACACTACACTCACGACACCACATTACATTACGCTATGTCTCTCTCACCACAGTAGAGTGCACACCACTACACCACACCACATTTCATTACACTGCATCGCATTTGACTATATCTCACCACGTTACAGAGCGCCACACAACACTACACCATACCACATTCACTAAACACCATTCCATTACGCCACGTGTCACCACGCCACTTGACACCAAACAACACTACATTACACCACATTAACAACACCACTTCCCATTATGCTGCATCTCACCACGCCACATTACATTACGTAACATAGTACCACACCACATCACATTACGCCATAAACCAAACTTCACCAACTTACATCTCACTATGCTACGTTATCCACACAATATTTCCACACATGACCCAAGCCACACTCGCCTACACATCATCACATTACACTACATCCCACTTCACCACGCTATAATACAGAGCACTACACCACACACCACCCTTCACAACACAGTACACCACACATCACACAACCCTGCCTCCCACCACACCATATTACATCATACCATACTTCACTACAACACATAACACTCCACTGCATCGTATCACATCATACGACACCACACACACACATCACACAACCACATCGTAGTACATTACATGACTAGACCACCCACTCCACTCTACAACACCCCACCCGTCATCAGCATTGTGTCAAGTCAGTAGTCCACAGGGACACCCTGACGGTAGTGTAGTCAGTCAAAGGTCACCTCAAATCTGTTCTCAGTCATGCGCCACAGGTTAGAGTTTGGTCATTTCTTTTGTTCCAGTAGTGTGCTAACGATATGATCAAAAGTGCGGAGCAGCTTCCCACCTACAGATGTGCCATCGGAGTCTCTGCTGCAACATGTGCATGATAACAAAGCCGTTATGTCCCTTTAGTTTATGCTTGGAGCGCGTTTTCATATCTGATGGGAAACACGGTCTATGAACAAATTAACAATAGGTATATATATATACAGTGTGTGTGTGTGTGTGTGTGTGTGTGTGTGTGTGTGTGTGTGTGTGTGTGTGTGTGTGTGTGTGTGTGCGCGCGCGCGTGTGTATATATGTGTGTGTATCCCCTAAGCTGAAAACAAACTAAATCCAACTTCAATCAACTATCTTTGTACAATCAGACTGCCCTCGGAATATGCACATGCGCACAAATTCCCATTCTGTGATAATCCTCACAACGTCCAAACAAAACATCATTCAATTTTTACTGTAGGTTGTACATTTTTGCATCGTTTCCTTGAAAACAACAACTCACAAATTTGGTAACCAAAAGACATTGTCCAGCCTGTTGTTTTACTGTCACAGCTGCCTTTACAGCAGACCTACGGTCCATTTGCATCTCCACGTTGG
>JADBJO010000259.1:685000-697500 GCA_016801955.1 Conus betulinus | reverse complement strand
AAGGAGGCAGACGGAAGTGACAGGTTAACCAGGACGTTGCGACAGCTTGAATGCTGCTACGTATCAACACGTCCTGAACCTGCTCGATATGATCACGGCACCTACAGTAATAAAGTTTTACATATGTTGTGTAAAACGAGGGTGCACACGTAGAAAGTATGAGAAAGGGTGGAAACAATACAAGAGCTGGATGTAAGCTAATCAGAGCTACACACATCGGGGATATCCCAATTCGCCCCTTTTTCATTTCGCGATTTTCTTTTTCACCACAATATCATTTTGCCCCGTGTCATTTTGCCCTGCGTGTGTTTTGGGTGTCGTTGAGCCCTGGCTCAGTAGTGGAGGATCAGACTGTGATGGAAACATTCATCTGAGTGTATAAGACGCATGTCGGACACACGCGTGCCCGGATGCACGTATTATATGCATACATCTACGAAAACATATATGCACATCCACATTCATGCACTCAGTCACACACACAGACACACACACGCGCTCACACACACACTCACACGAGCACGCATTCGGACAAACTCATGAGTGCGCGCATGCACACACACACACACACACGCACACACACACACACGCACACACACACACACACACACACACACACACACACACACACACACACACATTTTTTTATTTAATTAAAGTGGCGTTCAGTTTGAAATTCTCAGTGGTCAGGCACCGATGCCGCGAAGGTGTTTCGGGATGCATCCTGGTATCAACCATGCCCGAGACGGGCAGTTGTCCCTCTCAAAGACACATCCCTTACGTTGAGGAAACGCAACTATGCGGTTCCAGTCTTCCTATTTCAGTCCATTTGACACTCAGTCTGGACAGGAACTGGTTGGGGCAGAAAAGTCCCAAAGGCGCATAAATGGTTCCGACGGGGGTTAAACCCACGATCTCCCAATCCGCCGCTCGCGACGCTTACCACAGGAGCTGGTGTGTGTGTCCGAATGTCAGAACTGAGAACACTCCGAGTTTAGCTACTTTCAGGTGTACGTCCACACTCACGTCCGGTAATACGGCAGACGAGAATAACCATCCGTGAAGAGTTGGGAGGGGTGGGGGGGGGGGTCATGCTGTGTCTATCTTGCACTACACAATACCATCAGAACGACAACACATCATCAAAGTGTATAGCGAAAATGGTAGTTTTCATGTCGGATGCCAGCGTGTTGGACCTCGCCACAGTTGACTGCCAACTCGGTGCTCTTCCAGTAAAAGTGCTTTACCCTTCTTCAGGATGGATCATTTAGCAGCCTGTCCGCAAGAACTTCAAATCCAGCGCACCATACTCACAGCCAACTGCATTACATGCTCGCAAACACACCGGGGTCAATGAAAAAAACAAAAAACAAACAAAACAAAACAAAAACAAAACAAAAAACCCGCAAGATCAAGTATTCCGTACGGAAAACAAACTGCTGATTCGTGCTTGCCGACATATTTTGGTCTTTAAAGAAAACCTCCCTTCGCAGTGTATGAAACAGGCAAATCTGCAAATATTACCCTCTTCCCCAGTTATCCCTTCCCCGCCGCTGATAAATAAAATACATAATAAAACCACATTGTACAAACATCTTCACGAAACATTCTGCCAGGACACGGGAGCTCTGACAACATTCTCCGTCCCCCCATCCCCACCCCACCCACCCACTCCCACACCACCCTGTTCCTTTACCTCCCCCCTTTCCCACCACCAAACGCTTCCTCACCCTCCCGAGAACATTCACTTTTGGAGTGTGAAGCTCCTTTTTTGTTTTTTCATATCAAAATCAGGATAAACACACGTTCAAATAAGTTACTGTCATGCGCAGCTTAGATTACCCTCCCTCAACTAGTAGATAGTAAAAAAAAAAATCTTGTTTTGTGAATTATTAAATGTATCTACAAGTACGCTAATTTATATATACATGATCGCTGTTCGAACACACACACACACACACACAGAGAAAGAGAGAGAGAGAGAGAGAGAGAGAGAGAGAGAGAGAGAGAGAGAGAGAGAGAGAGAGAGAGGAGAGAGAGAGAGAGAGAGAGAGAGGACATCAGATAATGGGATGAGAGAGAGAGAGAGGGACAGAGAGGTGGGGGGAAGGGGGCGGAGGGGGTCGGGAGGAGAAAGGAAGGGAGTGGAGTGGTAGGTGGAGGACGGGGGAGGATGGGGAAGGAGGGAGCAGGAAGATGAAGCAGACCAAAACGACAGCAACATCTGATTATGTAAAGTCCAAGCTGTCGGGTTCATTGCCTGGCTACATTCAGACGAACAGTCCAGGATCATAAACCGAAATTGTTTTTCACACACACACACACACACACACACACACACACACACACACACACACACACACGCACGCACGCACGCACGCACGCACGCACGCACGCATACACACACACATACACGCACACACACACACACTCACTCACACACACACACACACACACACACACACACACACACACACACACACACACACGCACACACACACACACACACACACGCACACACACACACACACACACGCACACACACAACACACACACGCACGCACGCACACGCACACACGTATACACACATACACGCACGCACACGCACACACACACACGCGCGCACGCACACACACACACACACACACACACACACACACACACACACACACACACACACACACACACACACACACACACACACTTGCCATTTCCTGATGCATGATTGATCAGACGGCAGACACAAAACCAAACGCACATGTGGGTCACAGATGACGATTTTTGATATGTTCCATTTTGTTTCTATCAAAACATTAAAACAACAACAACAACAACAACAACAACAACAACAACAACAACAACAAAACAACAACGACCAAAATTGGTCTCTCCTACCTTCTGACTGCCTCCGTGATGACAATGCAAGCAACTGTCAGAACGATTCGTTTGAAGAAAAAAAAAAAGTACTTGATCAACACAACAGCAATCCAAAAATAGTAAAACAACAGATGATGTAGAAAACAGGATTACGACGCTGTTTGAAAAAACAGGTGACCATTTAAAATCACACATCCTTTCATATCTTCCGAAGCTGTGATCACAAACAAAACAAAAACAAACAAAAAAGAGACCATTTAAAAACTACAAACAAGCAAGCGACTTGAACCAGGTATGTTACATAACTGATCAAATGAATCAGAAATGAATAAAGATCAAAGAAAGAGAAAAAGAATAACGGAAAGCGCAGAAAGAAAGAAAGAAAAATTGAAAGGAAGAAGAAAAAAAAACAGAAGGATACAGGAAAATCGCCAACTCGTCAACAAAACTCAATAGTTTAATGAGAACAAGCAGGTGTATTTGCAGGCTGGGTCTGTCTTTTACCACACCTATATTCTTCAAATTCTTCAAATTCTGGATGTGTGTGTGTGTGTGTGTGTGTGTGTGTGTGTGTGTGTGTGTGTGTGTGTGTGTGTGTGTGTGTGTGTGTGTGTGTGTACGCGCGCGCAATGTGTGTATGTGTGTGTGTGTGTGTGTGTGTGTGTGTGTGTGTGTGTGTGTGTGCTGCGCGCGCGCGCGCAATGTGTGTGTGTGTGTGTGTGTGTGTGTGTGTGTGTGTGTGTGTGTGTGTGTGTGTGTGTGTTGTATGTGTCTGTGTGTGTGCGCGTCCCTGTATATGTGTGAAATTAATTACTTTTTAATGAGGGAAGTTGCTTTCACCAACATCTTTCAGTCTGTTTGTCAGTCTGCAAGACAGGAGGGAGGGTGGAAGTGAGATAGGGGAAGGGACAACCAGTTTTAGCAAAACTTGGGCGAAAAAATGGACCTTGGCCCAAAACATGCGTCTGTTTGTTCGACTGTTTGCAAGATAAAGAGGGGATGTGGGGTGGAAGGTAGAGTCAATGTCAGCGAAACTTAACGAAATGATAGAATGTGGCTAAAAGACGTTATCTATTCATCTCATTATGGTGGGGATCCGTGCTACAGATCCAGATTAAACCGCGGATCCATGATCCCTCAGCTAGACTGCACAAAAACAGCTGCACAACTGGTAATGAAACTTGATGGTGAGACAGAATGTCACCCACGGACAAATCCATTAAATTTTACGCGAATTCTGTGGAGCCGATCCGGGTGAAAGAGTGGATCAAGGATCTGTTCGACCTTGGTGGAGGTCTGCATTCTCCCGAGTGTCCTTCTTGTTGACCATGAGTGTGACTAATCGAATGACTGACCGACTATTTTGTGACTGACAGGCTAGCTCACTCAGCGGACCACCCTTCAAACCAACTTTCTGACAAACCCGTTGGATAACCGACCTATTGAAGTAATTGAATTATTCATGAGCTTGGTACGTTTCTCGGTATTGGAAACCGTTAGCATGCAAATGCATTCACACTTACCGGAGAACCTGAAATCAACAGCAGATGGCGACTGAAACACACACACACACACACACACACACACACACACACACACACACACGCACGCGTGCGCGCGCGCACACACACACACACACACACACTTACACATACACACACGAAACCTGCATAAAAACGTATATACGCACAAGTTTCATATGCACTCATACATATTCATCACATAGTCTAATTTACACAGGTACATTCAGGAACACGAGCGGTAACTACACAAGCGCGCGCGCGCGCGCGCGCCGCGCGCGCACACACACACACACAAACATACACACATATATATACACAGCGCGCACCCCACGATTTTGCTTGCACACATGCGCGCACGCACACATGCTTGCACAAACACACACACACGCACATTAACACAAAACACATGCACACATACACAAATACACACGCTCACGCACACACGCGCGCGCGCACAAACGCACACACTTTTTTCATCTGCGAAAAAGGCGATTAAATAACAGATGAATTGTTTGTCGCACTTGTTTTTGTCGTCTACTATTTTGCTATTTGTGTGCATGCATGCACGCGCGCGCGCGCGCGCATGTGTGTGTGTGTGTGTGTGTGTGTGAGTGAGGAGAGAGAGAGAGAGAGAGAGAGAGAGAGAGAGAAGAGAGAGAGGGAGGGAGGGTGGGAGTGTGTGTGTGTGTGTGTGTGTGTGTGTGTGTGTGTGTGTGTGTGTGTGTGTGTGTGTGTGTGTGTGTGTGAGTGTGTTCATGTGTGCGCGTGTGCATATATGCTCACGAGCGCGCGTCTCTGTATTAATATGTCTGTGCACGTACGTGCGCGCTTGTATCTGTGTATTAATGTGTACACACACACACACACACACACACACACACACACACACACACACACACACACACACACACGTCAAAAGCTAAGTGTCATATTTTGAAAACGGGTCTATGGTATAAAATGAAAATTGGATTAAACTTCAATCGTGCCTTTTATAGGTGGTTCAGCCGACAGAAAGGGCCTTGTTAGTTGTATACTGTTTTGAGCATAAGCACACACACACACACACACACACACACACACACACACACACACACACACACACACACACACATACACACACACATGCGCACGCGCGCGCGCGCGCCTTTAGAGAGAGAGAGAGAGAGAGAGAGAGAGAGAGAGAGAGAGAGAGAGAGGAGAGGAGACACACACACACACACACGCGCGCGCAGAGAGAGAGAGAGAGGAGAGAGAGAGAGAGAGAGAGAGAGAGAGAGAGAGAGAGAGAGAGAGAGAGAGAGAGAGAGAGAGAGAGATCTTTATAGACAGACAGATAGATAGATAGATAGATAGATAGATAGATAGATAGACAGACATATATACTGAAACTGTACTTTCGTGTAAATGATCGTAATGTCATTCCATAACAGTTACTTGCCTGATTTTATCTTAATCTACCTTATACAATACGTTCTTTTCACACTTGGAACTGACAATCAGGTTGCGTGGAGCGGGGAGGGAGGGTGGGGCTGGAGCAGCTCTCAAAAGAAGTATCATCGTACCCTGACATGGCTGAAAGTCGTCAAGCTCCTGTTGGCCATCGGGGAGAACTCCTGTAACGTCTCTAACTTTCTACAATCTTTCGGCAGTCACTTTGCATGCGGTCGTAAGGCAAGAAGATCGGGGGACGTCTCACTTTAACCCCAAGCCTTTCGTGTGAGCAACAAACAGCTTCTTTTCACTCCTCGCTCAAGACGACGTGTTTGAAGAATCACTTTCGTGTAGTTTTGATCCGTGCTGACTCCAGTGCCTTTTGAGTCCTTCGGATCTAGCCTGTGAACGCATGCGTTAAAAAAGAACAAAAAGCAAAAGCAAAACAAAAAACATGCATGTTAAATCCCATTCCATCCTTCGTTGAAAAGTAGACAACGGTGTTCGGTGGTATGGATGAAAACAGATAAAAAGAGAAAAGAAAAAGCTTCCATGATCACTCTTGTATTTAGAGATCGACCTCATAGAAAGAAAGAAAGAAAAAAAAGAAAAAAAGAAAGAAAGAAAAAGAAAGAAGAAGAAAGAAAGAAGAAGAAGAAGAAGAAGAAGAAGAAGAAGAAGAAGAAGAGAGAAGAAGAAGGAAGAAGAAGAAGAAGAAGAAGAAGAAGAAGAAAGAAAGAAGAAGAAGCAGTAGAGAAGAAGAAGAAGAAGAAGAAGAAAGAATCCCAAAAGAAGGAGTAGAAAGACATCTGTTTTGTACTCCCGTTCTCCAACAGATCTCCATCTTTCCTCTCTATCCCCCTCCGAATGTAATATAACAATAACATCATGCCACATGTTTTGTTACATTTACTGTAACTGAGGTAAATGAATAATTAAATCATTATACGAATGAAAATTACGTTCCACAGAAACTGATCAGCCTCAAAATACTGACACCCCGCCCCCCCCCCCCCCCCCCCCACCGTTTTTTCAAAAACCGTTCAACCCTACCCTGACTCACACACACAGAGACACAGACATACACACACGCGCGCGCGCGCGCGCGCGCGCACGCACGCACGCACGTACACACTCCCTTCGTTTTCAAGACACCCAGTGATTGGGTAGGAGAGGACATACAGAACAGGTAGCTGGCTCCGAAGCTGTTTCTGTGGTGTCCAGTAAGCTCAGCCGTAGAGCCCTGAACTGGCAGTCAGACATTACCAGTACTTCTCCTGCTGGTACCCGACGTAAAAAAAAAAAAAAAAAAAAAAGCAAAGCGAATGAACGTACTCCCAGTTTATCCGGAATACGCGTGAGATATTCCATAAAGAGGAAAAACCGTCTTGGGCTGATGTAACCGTTAGTAATGGCTATTCTGGTAAACATCGGCCATCGTCTGTGACCTGTAATGAACATACTTACAAATTTTCAGAACGATCGGCCAAGAACTTTCTGAGATTTTCCATAAAGAAGAAAACCATTATGGGCCGTTAGTAACTGCTATAACGGTAAACTTGAACATCGGGCATCATCCTTAACCCATAATGAACATACCTACAAATTTTCAGTACCAGTCGCCGTGGCGAAGTGGTTAGTGTCGTGGACTCCCGGCTGGGAGGTCGTGGGTTCGAATCCCATCAGAGTCATGTGGGTTTTTTTGCCCCGACCGGCTCCTACCCAGAGTTGAGTTTGCTGCGGACTCAGTTGGGAAGACTGGGACCACACAGTCGAGTTTCATCCACTTAATGGATGCGTTTCTGAGAGTGTTGCTCAAATTTCCTGACCAATACTGCAGGTACCTGTGTCTCTCGGGCCTGGTTGACGCCGGGATATATTATGAAAGGAAGCGTAGAGCGTAGAGCGTAGGAAGCGTAGAGTACAGCCCTGTCATGTAGTCTCAGACCGAAATGGAGATCTGTAGCATCATCTTAATCACCCTTATTCTCATCGATCAGCATTAAGGAAAAAAAAAAATGTCTCAAGCTCTGTGACCCTTCATGCCCTGCTCTCATGGTGACCTCAGTTTCGATGCCCCCTCTCCACGTCTGTGGCCTGGGTTTGGTTCCGTCGGGGTCACCGGTATCGGCGATTCCATGGGGGTTGTCGATGGACGGACGTGGTGGGCGCCCTCCGGAGGGAGAGCTCACTCACGCCGGCTCCGCAACTAGCAATTATTGTCGTCAGTAGGGGGCTTAGTAGGTGGTATCCTGCGTATGTTAGATCAGAACAGGCTCCACTGAACACCACCGAAGTGACTCGGCAGCAGTGCAGTGTTTCTTCTCCGGTGGGTTGCCTCTTGACGGCTTGACATTGACTGCTCCCTGTGGACTGCCGGTGCCGGGGTTGCGGCGGGGCCGACCAGGCTGTGGCTGTGGACGGGGTGTCAGAATGAGCGGCGTGGGTGCACTGCCTTTGAGGTGGCGCAGAGGTTGGCACAGCAAACCCCCCCCCAAAAAAAAGAAAACAAAAAAGCATACCTACAAATTTTCAGAAATATCGGCCACGTACTTTCTGAGATATTCCATAAAGAAGAAAAAAACCGTTACAGGCCGTTACCGTTAGTAACGGCTATAACTAAAACATCGGGTATCATCCGTGACCCATAATGAACATACCTGCTAATTTTCACAAAGATCGGCCGAGTACTTCCTGAGATATCCCATAAAGAAGAAAAAACCGTTACAGGCCGTTACAGCCGTTAGTAACGGTATAACGGTAAACTAAAACATCGGGCATCATTCGTGACCCATAGTGAACATACCTACAAATTTTCAGAAAGATCGAATAAGTGCTTTCTGAGATATTCTATAAAGAAAGAAAAAAGCGTTACAGGCCGTTACAGCGGTTAGTAACGGCTATAACGGGAAACTAAAACATCGGGCATCATCCGTGACCCGTAATGAACATGCCTGCTAATTTTTACAAAGATCGGCCACGTACTTTCTGAGATATTCCATGAAGAAAAACAACCGTTACAGGCCGTTACATCCGTTAGTAACGGCTATAACGGTAAAACTAAAACATCGGGATTTATTCGTGACCCATAATGAACATACCTGCTAATGTTCACAAAGATTAGCCTAGCACTTTCTGAGATATTCCATGAAGAAGAAAAAGCGTTACAGGCCGTTACAGCCGTTAGTAACGATATACCGGTAAACTAAAAACATCGGGCATATTTGTGACCCCAAATGAACATAGTTACACGTTTTCAGAAAGATCGGCCAAGTGCTTTCTGAGATATTCTATAAAGAAGAAAAACCGTTACAGTCCGTTACAGACGTTAGTAACGGCTATAACGGGGTAAACTAAAACATTAGGCATCATCCGTGACCCATGATGAACATACTGCTAATTTTCACAAAGATCGGCCAAGTACTTTCTGAGATATTCCATGGAGAAGAAAAACTGTTACAGGCTGTAACAGCCGTTAGTAACTAAAACATCGGGCATCATCCGTGACCCATTGTGAACATAACTACAAATTTTCAGAAAGATCGAACAAGTGTTTTCTGAGATATTCTATAAAGAAGAAAAAAGCGTTACAGGCTGTTACAGCCGTTAGTAACGGCTATAACGGTAAATTATTATTCGTCATCATTCGTGACCCATAATGAACATACCTACAAATTTTCAGAAAGATCGGCCAAGTACTTTTTGAGATATTCTATAAAGAAGAAAAAAACGTTTCAGGCTGTTACAGCCGTTAGTAACAGCTATAACGGGGTAAACCAAAACATCGGGCACCATCCGAGACCCATAGTGGATGTACCTGCTAATTTTCACAAAGATCGGCCAAGTACTTTCTGAGATATTCCATCGAGAAGAAAAAGCGTTAAGGCTGTTACAGCCGTAAGTAACGGCTGTAACGGTAAACTAAAGCATCGGGCATCATCCGTGACCCATAATGAACATACCTACAAATTTTCAGAAAGACCGGCCAAGTACTTTTTGATATATTCTATAAAGAAGAAAAGCGTTATAGGCTGTTACAACCGTTAGTAACGGCTGCAACGGGGTAAACTAAAACCTCCGGCATCATCCGTGACCCATAGTGAACATACCTACAAATTTTCACAAAGATCGGCCAAATACTTTCTGAGATATTCCATAAAGAAGAAAAAACCGTTACAGGCCGTTAGTAACCGCAGTAACGGAAAACTAAAACATCGGGCATCATCCTTGACCCATAATGAACATACCTACAAATTTTCAGATAGATCGGCCGAGTAGTTTTGTCTGGAGCGAGTGGAACACATTTTGACCACGGACACACAGACACAGCATTCTTCGTTCCCATTCTGAAGTACTCCCTGTTCTTTAAGAACTGGGAGTACAAAAAAAAAAAAAAAAAAAAAAAAAAAAAAAAAAAAAAAAAAAAAGAAAGAAAGAAAAAAAAAAAAAAAAAAAGAAAGACCGAATTCCCTCCCCATCTCGGTGCGTTGTCGTTCTGGTGATGTTTGTGAAGTGTGATTATAGAAAGTCCCACTCCGCCACACTCCCGGACTGGTACATCCCGTCTGCCTCCTCACCGTTGGTGGGAAGGGCGTTTAAACCTGAATGCAGCCAACTGCAGGTGTTTGCTGTCGAACAGACGGCTAATAACAGACCAGTCGGTGCTCAATTTGAATGTGTCTTTGTACGTCATTTGTTTCATTTTTTATCCGTTTCTTTGCAGAGAAGAATGAGTTTAATGAATAACCAACCCTTTCAAATGATTGTCACAACGACCAATGAGACACTGGATGGGATCTGCAATGTTCCACCCACTGAGCTACCCTTGGACTTCAGTTACTTCCTCAGAAAGGTACTCCGGTGAGAGGGGAGTGTGACAGATTCGTGAAGCGTGCGTGGATGATAGTGGCGTGGAGTGATGGTGCTTGATGTGATGCGTGCGCGCGCGCGCGCGCGCGCGCGCGCGCGTGTGTGTGTGTGTGTGTGTGTGTGTGTGTGTGTGTGTGTGTGAGATACTGAGAGAGAGAGTCTGAGGTGTGTGTGTGCGTGTGTGTGTGTGTGTGTGTGTGTGTGTGTGTGTGTGTGTGTGTGTGCCAAAGTGTGCGTGCATGAGTGACTAAGTCGGTGCATATCTGTGTACAAATGTGTATGTGTGTGCGTGTGCGAAAGAGAGAGAGAGAGAGAGAGAGAGAGAGAGAGAGAGAGAGAGAGAGAGAGAGAGTGCACACGGTAGATCTCTTAACAGCTCATCAGTAGATTGCAATGTACTTCAAAAGACACACATCGACAACAGCTGTAGTTTGCCCGAATGTTCAGCGATATGAATATTGTGCACGTGTACTAAGGACTCCCGAACAGTGAGCTTTGGGAGATCAATGTTTTGACGTTAGTTAAACGTCGTGTTAGCATTCTGGTTTTAGAGTTGGATGGTCAGGGCCTCACACCAGCCTATCCTATAGAGACAAAGTGCTCCCCCCCCCCCCCCCCAATCCCATATACACAACGTGCCCTCCCATTCCCCCCTCCCCCAACCCATCCCACCTAAAGAATAGTAAACACACACACACACACACACACACACACACACACACACACACACACACAAAACCCTTAAAAGTCAACACTATCATCAACGTCATCATCATCATCATCATCATCATCGTCATCATCATACGAATGGAACCAAGCAGAAGAACATCATTTTGCTTTAATCCAAGTTGTTTGGCAGATTACAAAGAGGTGATGCTCGAGGCTTGCCCCGGCAGTCTTCAAGGGATGTTCTCTGTCAACTTCACGAACGAAACGGACTATCGCAAATGTCCCGAGGGCTTTGAGCTCGACGGCTGTGACCACTTTCACCTCGCCTTCAACTACAGCGGCTGTGGTGGAGGGGCCCAGGGCTACGGGGCTTCAGGTGTGTGTGTGTGTGTGTGTGTGTGTGTGTGTGTGTGTGTGTGTGTGTATGGGGGGGGGGGGGGGGGGGGGGGATGGAGAGGGAGAGGGGGGGGGGTAACTGTTATTGGTGGTGGTGGTGGTGGTGGTTGCTGTTGTGGTGGTGGTAGTTGTTGTGTGTGAGGGAGGGAGAGAGAGAGAGAGAGAGATAGTGTGTGTATGTGTGTGTGTGTATGTGTGTGTGTGTGTGTGTGTGTGTGTGTGTGTGAGAGTGAGAGAGAGAGAGAGAGAGGGGGGGGGGGGGGGGGGGGGGGGGGGAAGCGGCATGTATGTCTAGAGGGTGAGGTGGATGAGTGGGTGTATGGTGTGTCAACGCCAGCGCTCCTACACACGCGATATACGACCGTTTACACTCGAGGAAACTCTCTTTCAAATAAACATCATTTGTCAGTTACGTTTCTTAACAAAATTTAGTCGTATGTTGAAGTGAAACGTCCTCTGATATTCTAGCGAACAGGAAAAAAAAATCGTGAAATATGGTGGTGTTCCATGTGTTCTGTATAACTTTCAGCAGTCTGGAACATCCCTTGCTAAAAGTATCAATCAATGAGGCGTAAGAAAAATGCCACGTGATTTTTCCGCTTCCAAATCATCCAACCGCGAATTTTTTCCTTAAAACAAAAATCAAGTGCACATGCGCTCGTGCCCTGTCACCATGCAGTGAACAGACATCAAACCCGACGAGCAGAAAAATGACAAAATTCTGTAGTCTTCTGT